>JANFQY010000121.1:0-91927 GCA_025592935.1 Aspergillus ostianus | reverse complement strand
ATTCGTCGCTGTTGTTTTGCGCACTGTTGCTTGTCTTCTTTATTTCTTTATCATTTTCATTTTTTTTCTTTTCTTTTTTTTTTTTTTTGGTAATTTAAGCATAAATAAATCCATTGACTGGCTGGGGTTATTTCATTTGGTTTTCAGGGCCCCCCCCCCCCCCCCCCCCCCAGAAGATTGCAGTTTTCCACCAGAATTTACATGAATTTTTGTGTGCCTGAGGCAACATGCCAAGTAATCGCATTTTCTCACGCTCTACTCCGTATACGCAGGAAGACTTCTTCCTCGACAAGCAACTACATAATTAGCTCAAAACGTAGCTAGGATCATATGCAGCTTTTTGTCCGTACCCCAACGGACAAAGAGTAGACATATGGCGCGGGTCTTCCTATTGTCCTATTGTTTAATGGAGTAATCCCAGATATAACCGGCGATATACACATACTGAGGAGCGGAATGATAAGTTGGTTTGTCGATAGATCATAACACACAGAACAAAGGTCTGGGATTGAATGTCTACATACTAACTGATGCAATATCAATACTTTAATATAACAAGGTAGATAAACCTTACTATCCGACTATCCAACTGTGCTCTAATAACTAATTAACCAGATCCCCCTTCCAAACTCAATAACTGCCCGACCCTACACAGTACTTACTATCCAACCATACTAACCCCTGCGATATTATTGTTTCGGATAAAGCACGGAAGACCAAAAGATCAACCGACTTATCCGTGCTAAGAATGGTGGACAACAGGGAAGATCGGGGTTTACTCCGTGGTATACAGGGGTGCGAGTCATGGCCCACAGGCCCGTTTATATTGCGGCGCAGCATTTGCCGTGTCTCGAAGCTCTTAGTCCCTGGGCTAGGTACAGCTTTCGGCGAATATTCGTACATAGGAATTATTAATTGAAATATTTATTTGTGCTGGTGGAGTGGGTAGTACTCCGTACTTTTTTTTTTTTTTCTGCTTCCCCTCCGAGGAAGAATTACGAAGAACGAACTAGTGCTTAATTACGGGAATCTAGCACTGACCGGATATTTAATTTAGAATAGTTATCCTCTAGCGAGTGGACAAAGAACCCTGCACATCCGATCGATGCTCCTCCACCTCCACCGTAAAATCCACCGTCTTAAATACGCCATCGGGCCTGCGCTCTTCGGTCAAATGTCGGGTGCTCTCGGTGCTCTCGCTGGCGCTGGGTCGCCACATCGTGTCTTGCCCATTCCGCTCCTGATGCCCAGATGTACTTATGTCGGTGATTATGGCCGAATTCGTATTCCTCAAGTTCCTGACGTCGAGGAAACTGCGATGCTTCGACCCCGTATAGATATAGTTCTCTCGCGCTCTGCTGCCGCTGATCGTGGATTGGTTGATGTATGCGCTTCCTTTCGGGTGGGAAAGCTCGACCTCGTCGGGGAGTCGGGTTGTGATGAGGCCGGAGTGTAGACCGGCGAAGATGTGGTAAAGGGTAGGGAGGCAGGCGACGGTGATGGTTACGCACATCATGACTTGACCGCAGATGGAGGGAGGAATGATGTCCCCTATCGATGCAGTTAGAGTTGGAGGGAGTATGAAGGAGTGAATGGAGGAAGGGGCTCGTACAAGTAGGATCAGACGATTGTAGAAATGACGGCAGAAGAGCCAGTTGCGAGATCGCGAGACAGACAATGCTATTTAGTATTAGATTAAGGGATGTAAAATGTTGGATGGAGTCACGTACAGAAACCGCGCTGAGAAAGAGCAGAGAATCTTCAGTCTCTTTTGCCACGCCATCTGAACGTCGCGCATCATGAAAAAGGGTATAACAATGACGATTATTTCAAGAAGGATGTGAAAAACCGAGATCGGATAGATAATGACGCCCTGGGATGGCAGCTATCAGTAAGTTGTTCTTTCAACCCGATGGGTTCGGTTCATACCTCTCCGGCACATCTATCAGGACTGTAGAGCCATGGTCGTGGCAATTCACATTGGAAAGCGATTCCAAAGAGCGCGAAGATGGTCCATGCGGTAGTAAAGCCGATGGTGATGGCACAAGCCCGGCGAAGGTGATTGTTAGGCGTCAGTTTCCACACCAAGAGAGTGGTGGAAATTTTTGATGACGAGAGGATGATAACCTGGATCAATTCGGCAGCGTAGAGAAACTATGCGCCGAGTGTATCAATGAGTATGGCGAGGAAGAAGAATGCATATTCACCACTTACTTTGCTCGCTTTGTGGAGAGCAGGTGTCTTGAGGGTAGAGACATGTCTTCCCAATCCATGATCGACAGCTTTTTGCATAAGCACAACTTGGATAATTGCTAGTATCTGTCGAAGTAATGTGTGTCAGTATTCCACAAATTTCTGGTCTGTCAACCGAGCTACTTACAACGCCTATCCATATCGGCATATTGACAATTGTCTGCCGCTGCTTGAAGTATATTGCGGACACAAACTTTGCCACGACAAAGATGATCGTAGCGATGAGGAAGGCCACAGACACAAGGGTAACGAGCGGGCCATGGTTATCATCGGAAAGGACCTGGAAAGGGGCTAATGAGTCGGACATTCTCACAATGAAGCATCATAGTTAGACAAACAAGCAAGAAATACAAGGGAGAGAGAAAGAAACGCTGAAAGTCCAAGAGGGAACTGAGGGAAGACACAACTTCCCACATTTGTCATTGGGATACACCCATGGCGGCTAATACAGGCCAGGATTCTTTGTAACTCCTGGGTGATTTGGACTGCACCGCTCCGGATCCCTGCCTTGCCCTGGCCGCAAGCAATGTGCCTCTCTAGAAAAGGGGAATAGACCAACTCAGGATCGGATTAAATCGCGCGAGAAGGCCCAAGCACTACCGCATCCTGGCCAGACCACCAACACTTGATCCGAGGCACTGCGGCCTTTCAAGAAAATTAAGACCGCCATGGGCGTAGGACGGCACGTCGGAAGAAAGGATCATAAGGCTTGGATACCTCAAATCTGCCCGAGATTGAACTGGCGTGGGGACGCTCGATCCCTAAGTCTGCCACTAAGTCCCGCTAAAATTCTTGGCCGGCAGCCTCGATGCCAATGCTGGCAAGCCCTAGCGTGCTAAGTTATCTAGTGCCGTCTTCTCATTGGCGACTTCATATGTCCATATTATAACGGTCGCATCCCGCTATACTCGCATGCCTTAGGCGACATGGATCTGGTCCAGGGTGCAGTGTCAACTTGCCACTTTTGGGAGTTTCACCGGAGACACTTGTCCGTCTAATATGTGACGGGGTAATTAGATTTCTCCTTTCAGGGGAGGAGAAACGGATGGTCTTTCCCAGAGAGCCTACTCTCCTGTCTCCTCCATGCCTTTCCACTCTTTGTCGCAATCGGAGGAAATCTATAATCATCACTGGGAAATCAGAAATGTACGACGAAGAGGTTGAGATGAAGAGCGGCAGTGCTGTTCGATCAGCACCGGCCGAAGTCAATGCGCATGGAAATGCCAGTGCAGACTACCGCCAGAGACAACAATTGGAGGTAGGCCATGGTTCCCTTCACTTTTTTACCCTTCTTTGTCTCCTAACACAGTACCCCTGTAGAGATACTTGAATTTCTTTTCGTCCCTGGCATTTTCAGCCACACTTCTTGCTTCCTGGGAAGCGACTGGAGGAAGTTTGCTGGCTGGTCTCGCCAACGGAGGTCCTGTGGTCATTGTATACGGTATCATAATCAGTGCCGTAGGCAATCTGGCTATTGCGAGCTCTCTGGCTGAGCTAGCTTCAGTGTAAGGATCATCTTTCACATCCCTTTCGCCAAATCAGAAGGCTCATTTTTTGGAACAGGCATCCGACTGCGGGAGCACAATACCACTGGAGTTATGTTCTTGCGCCGTGCTACCCTCGTTTTCTCAGTTTCTTCCAAGGTCAGTGAATCTCCTCGGCTCGCGATAAGGTTGGATTTATACTGACTTACCTACGAGCAGGATGGGTCACCGTAGGATGCTTCTGTCTAGTGTTTTCATTAGGGCGTTGATGCTGACACCCTTTGATAGGTCTTCTCTTGGGCTGCTCTAGTCTGTATTTCACCTTACTTCATCGGCACCGAAATTGAAGGCATGGTTGTTCTCGGCCATCCGGAATACGAAGCCAAACGATGGCATGGCACTTTGCTGATGTGGGCTGTTGTTCTCATCCCGATCGTTATCAACGTGTTCGCTCGTCGCGTTCTTGCTGTGATCGAAGTCGTGGCTGGCATCATGCATGTTGTCTTCTTGCCGGTGACCATTGCGACTTTTGTCATCCTTGCCCCTCGCAATCCCGATGCTTTTGTCTGGGACACATTTGTCAGTGGCCTCAGTGGCTGGCAGAATCCGGGCGTAGTCTTTTCCGTCGGACTCCTAGGGGTCCTGACACCTCTGAGTGGTACGTGTCTCATTCCCTTCAATCGATCCTTTAATTGTTCAAAACTTTCTAACCCCAGAACCTATCATTCCACAGGAGTTGATGGCGTAATCCATATGTCGGAAGAGGTCAAGAACGCGAAAAAGGTCATCCCGCGCTCCATGATCTGGGGCACGCTCATCAACGCCATCATGGCCTTCGGCTACGCCATCGCCACCCTGTACTGCATGGGCAGCTACGAAGAAGCCCTCCTCAGCCCCACAGGCTACCCGATCATCCAAATCGCCTACCAAGCTACCGGCTCTAAGACTGCTACCTACATACTCATGGCGATGGGCATGCTGCCTGGGTGGATCGCGCTGTTCAACGGCCTCGCCTCCGTCACGCGTCTCACCTGGGCCTTTGCGCGAGACAACGGTCTCCCGTTCTCTGAATTCTTCGTCAAGGTCGACCCGCGGTACAAGATCCCCATCCGGGCGCTGTTCCTCGTCGCGTCGTGCGTGATCGCCCTGTCTTTCATCCAGATTGGCTCCACAGCCGCGTTCAACGCCATTTTGTCGCTGAGCACCATGGGCCTGTACATCTCTTACCTTCTTCCGTTGATTTTCCTGGTCATCAAGCGGTTCACTGCTCCTGGCGAGATCCCGCAGGGGTCGTTCACGATGGGCAAATGGGGACTGCCGGTGAATCTGGTGGCGATTCTGTTCGCGACGTATTTTGTCATCTTCCTGCCGTTCCCGGCTGAGATACCTGTGACAGCAGAGAATATGAACTATGCCGGCCCGGTGTTGGGCTTTGTCATGCTCTTTGCGTGTGGTGACTGGGTGGTCCGCGGACGGCACAAGTGGAATGGTCCGACGATGAAGTACTCTCGGGAGTGAGTGTTTGGTGATAATAAAGAGGGCGAAGCGGTGGGTTGTAGATGTTATTTACTACCTTTCTCGTGTTTTCAAGTATCCCAAGCCAAGATTTTGTCTGTTTTTGAGTCGAAGTATAGACAGTTAAACGTGGGATGTATGTTGGGTAATTGTTTAGTCCTTGCAGAAGCAAGCTATTCTCAGCGAAATGCGAGTCAAAATCACGTCGACAAGAATAGAATAAATCGTTTTCAGCGGTGTTCAAGGGATCAATGACCCGGACATCTCAATCGCTGATGTAAATATATATGGAAGACTAATGCTGACGCTTCTATGTCATATAACGATCTAAGAGAAACTGATTGACCGTATCTACATCCTGTGCCCATCATTTCGGGGCCTCCATCCACCCGGGATGAATGAGGGGAAGCTGCTCGGGGTCTTGGTCCGGCCAGTTCTCCATAATGGTCTTCATAATAACATCATAGACCACGCGATACCCGTCCGCAGTCAAATGTAGTCCTAGAAACAGTGTTAGCATATTGATTCAACGATCATCCATACCACATTTCCGAAACCAGAAATGGAATGAAGAGAAAACAAGATAGCGGAAGTTAATATACCATCCGTAAAGAGCGCTTTAAAGGCCTCGATCTCAGGCAAGTCCCTTGATCCAGGCAGCGGCTGGCCTTCCTTCCACCCCGCAATAGAAACAAACGCCGTCCAAACATCGGCAACCACCGCCCCAGTCGAAGCCGCAACTTCGCGAGCCGCGTCCGCATACGTTTTCGTAAAACTGGCGGTTCGGCTTGGATGGGAATTTCCTTTACCCTCGTCGAAACCTTGCAGCTGATACTCGTTCACAGGCGTTGGAGTAAGGATTAGAATCTTGGGTTTCTGGGCAATTGTTGCCTCGTGCTGGATGATACTTTTGAGGTTCTGCTTGTACTCCTCCAATGGGACGTGCTGCGTGGTGCCGGGGAGACAGGCGTCATTGGCGCCGAAGAAGATTGCCTGATCGGTGTCAGTGAGTTTGAATGGAGGGTTCGAAGAATATAGAGCCTGTTATTACTATGAATCGAACAGTGGCTTGCTCTGGTGTGGGAAAGAATTTAGGGAAGACATTGATGGCGTGGGCTGTTGTGTAGCCACTAAAAGCAGGACAGCGATGAGAATGTGTTCCCGATAGTCACTAGATCTAAATCAAGTAGATAATACTGAGCATACCTAAATCCACGATTGATGACATCGAGGCGTCGACGGTACGCTGGCAGGCAGTTAGCATACTTGAAATTTATGGGAGACTAGGAAGCGAAGGCATACCATCTTGCAACGCTCCGTTTAACCCGAATCCAGTGTCTTGGATACTCGACATTTCCGTGATGGAGTCACCGAAAATGATGAATTGATCATAGGGCTTGAATAGCCCATCTTGCACAGCAGATGAACCCATATTGCTCGATCAGTCTATACGAATCAATTTTATCAAGGTCTATTGTGTTGAATCTGCCAAGGTCTAAGAAGTAGCAAAAGATCGTCGGAGGGGTTTGCAGGGAAGGAAAGTCGAGAACGCCGGCGGGGCCTCAGCAGAATGATGAATCCCCTTTCCTTACCGCCCGACGCTTCCCGCCTTTCCTTTTTCACCACGGAGTTCGGCGTCCACCTTATCATGCTGTCCTTGTACGGCTGCCTGTCGCACGCCGGAGTTACTAGAAGACTCGTCAGAAACAAGCGCCATTGTCCACACGCACTCTCTATAACAGACTACTCTGAACCAGAGTGGAATAGAGTGAGGTTCTCTGTTGCCCTTGAGCAGTCGATTGGCTAGCTATGTACTAATTTCACATCCATCCTGCGACACTAGTACCTCCTGCTATTGGATCCCCAGCTGGCGATGACGAATCCGCAGCGGGAGATGGGTTCTGTGATTCCTTAATCCAAATGCGGAGGTGAAGGCATGCCTCCAGATCAAATTGTTGAGAGTGGGAAATGCCGTGGGGTGTGGGGAGGTATGAGTGTTGATCTTTGGTGTCGGCGTACGAGTAGTGCTGACTCCATCGAACTGGCGCCTCCTCATCTTACTGGACGGACGATGGCGTTTGATTGACAATCTGTTATGATGCTTGTCTGAGAGTGATACTTGGGCCAGGCTCCTATTCGTGTTGAGTTCGTACAGATATCTGAAGACCAGTAGCAGCTAAAATACTAGATCCGACGACGCCATCTCTTTCCCATGCTGTGGACTACAACGACAAGCAAAAAGCTAAAGGCAAACATGAGAGCACTTGTCACGCTCGAGCTAGCAGCAACGCCGACATTGTCAAACATATCGGGGAACCTAAACTAGGTTAGACACGTCCAGTAGAAACAAGCCCCCAGGAAATGCCCCGTGTCACACTTACCAAAAAGGCCCGATAAATCCCCACATCTGGCGGACAAATGTGATAAACACACCCACACTACCTGCGTCTTGCGGATAGCAATCGACAGCATAGGTCACCATGACTGTGGTTACCAGCTGATTACCAAACGCAGCCACCGCGGTGCCTATAATCGGCGAAACCACCCAGCGTCCCTCCTCCGCTTCCTGCGTGCAAACGAGGAAAATAACCACTCCGACGATGGTGAGAATGATCCCAGGGTAACTGAGCCAGAGTCGGAATTCGGGATCCAGGGTTTCCTGTGTGTGTCGTGCCCGCCGATTCATCCAGTAGTCTGATGCAGATCCACCGATTTGCTCTCCCAAGACGGTGCCAATTATAACGCCTAGGAACTGGAGACCGAGCTGCTCGGCATTTAGACCAAACTTCTCCTGTAACAGCTGAGGCACTTCCACGGTAATCAAAACGCTGCCGAATAAGAAAACCATGGCGTACACCACAGCGGGGATCATGATGTTTGGCTTTACAACCATACTCAGCGGATGTACAAACTCTTCATATGTTAGCGGGGCCGGGTCAATTCGACGAAATGAGAAATATTGAAACTTGAGATTGGAGGACGAATCCTCGGTATTTCCGCCAAGATACCGGGTTTCAGGACCGAAGAAAAGGTATAAGACGAATTGGACACCGTTTGTAATTGCGAGAACCCAGAAAATCCAACGGTAACCGGCACGCGTTGTCACAAACCCAAATACCAACGGCCCTAGAAGGTGTATGATTAGCATAGTCCTTTTACAACCTCGCATTTAGGAGTGATGCACAAACCAACTGGAACACCGAGAGTGACCATTAACGTCCAGATGCCCATGTAGCGACCCCTTTCCTTTCTAAAAAAGCACTCAGCCACTACAGCACTGCCAATAGCGGCAGCCGGAGATATGAAAAAAGCTGTCAGAGCTCGGCACGCGGCCATGGAGGCATACGTCGGGCTTTTGGCGCAGCCAACGTTGCAAACTAAGCTCAGAACCGTAGACAAGAGGAAGATAGGACGACGACCGTATCTATTAGAAAGTGGTTTCCAAAATAAAGGTGCACCGCCGAGGATGGCGATTTGAAGTGAAGTGAGATAGCTGGCTCTTTGCAGAGAGACGCCGAGGTCGAGAGAGATATCTTCATATGCAGGGATGATTGAAGCTGTAAATGTTGCCATGCATGCATGAAAAGCAACAAGAATCAGATTTGTAATTTTCTGTTGCATGAAATTTTTAGTATAACTCCACATCCATCCATTCTCATATTCTGATTATCTTACCTTCCATGTCGGCCAGTTATATGGGTCTGCACCCGATGGACCGGGGATAGGGTCCAAATCCAGTGTACCGTGACGTTTCAGAAGGTATTCGCGGTGGAATGACGATAGATTATTTGAATTTGTAAAGCAGCTCTCTTCCGCTTTCTCTAAGCATTCGATTCTCTCATCGTGGAGGTCAGGGGTGATGACTGTACCCTCTGGAGAGGAGGACTGGACTACGTTCTTGCTTCCTTGCTTTTCGATTGAATGCATGATGAAAAGTGCAAAAGGATCAAGTCTTTTTCTGTCTCAACAAATGGAGTAAAACAATTCGAGCCTGGGTGGGAAGGGAAATATATACCTAGCCGACCGCGAGCACCAAGACTGGAACAATTTGCGTTTTTCATACTGTTTTCTCTGAGGCATCGAAAGACCTTGAGACACATCTGGTTGAGCATAGATTGTCTAGACCAGAATGTCATTCGTCGATCAGTGATGATTCTCGGAGATGAGAGGGAATTGTGGAGAGGCGTGGGGATGGCCGATCCCCGATCCCCACTTGGGTTGTTCAATGTCCATGGCCATGTCCAGCAATGTCAATTCCCCGCTGTAACTAGGCAATCATTGACATCTCAATCCATCGATGAGAAGGCGGAGGTGGGAGCCTGCAATTCACGGTGTCTTCGAGTCGCCATCACGTGAGACAGCAGGGGCATGCTGTGCCTGTGCCTACTCCGTACATACGCGCCAAGGTGACGGCGGCAGGTACCTAAATAAACCCACTTCCTTCGGCCACACACCATGGTAGTTTATACCGATCCCTGTCTTTATAGCATGTTTCTCACCCAGCAGCAGCTAGTGTCCTGTCAAAAACTCTTCCATGGCCTCCTTTCGCCTCCCGGGAGCTATCATACCTGCCTGTCAGCAACGCGATCGAACGTCTGCCGGACGATCTTCACTGCCATCCATCCTCCACCACTTCGGGATACATTCACACGAAAGCACTTCACTACAAAGGCACCTCCTCCAGATAGTACTAGATTTACAGTCCAGGTTAAAGGACCCCATGAAACCGAAGAAGATGACCACCGAGACCTACTCCTTGCGCAGCTGGAAAAGATCCCTCGGGGTACTCAGTTTCTCGAAATAACGGAAGATACACCTTCGAACGTTGAGTGGGAGCTGCTTAAAAACCATTTCAACCGGATAAAGGACCTGGAGATGTGCACTGGGTTCAACGAGGAGTTGAACGACGCGGAACTACCGGAACATTGGCCGCTAGAACGGCTTTGTGTTAGTAGCGCCTGCGGAGAAGTGTTTCGGAGTCCATTCGTTCTCGAAGGAAGAGTCAAGCATCTCGCTCTACTACTAACATCAGGACTACGATTCGAAGGCCCGACGAGTAATGAGCTGTTCCAAGTGCACAGGGAAGCGATTGCTCGAGGAGAAATGGCACCCAGGTACGCCAGCGAAAAGAAGAGATTGCAGATAGTATCGATTCCAGAACTGGTCGTTGAAAACATCAAAGAGCGATGGGTGGGGATTGAACCAACGCTGCCGCCAACCACACGCAATACTGACCTACCGCTTCTTCCTAAAGAAGTGCCCAGCAAGATGACCAAACTAGAGATCATTGAAAATGATTCCATCGACACTTTCAACCGAATGACCGTTGCGCTTCCTCATGTCGTGGAGCAGCTCTCCACACTCAACATTCGCTCTACAGACGGATTGGATTTCCATTTCACCAAGGAAGGCCTGTTTACATGTATCCTTCCGCAGCTGTCAACGTTGCAAACCCTCGTTCTTTCAGTTGGCGAGGTCTTCGAGAGTGATACCATTCTTTCCACTCTCTACACGATCCTCCCCCCAAATCTCTCAACTTTACGCTTTAGAGGTCCGACGTCGCTTGTAAAGACCAGCGAGTGGCACAATTGGATGAAGTCCTTCGCTTCTTCCGACTTTCTACCAAACTTGAAAAGATTTAGCTTTGTACTCGACCTACACTATGAGACTGCAGAGAAAAACTCATACCGCCGAAAGAAACTTATCACAGCTCCGGAGGACGCGCTTCGAGATGCGCAGGATGAGTGCGAAAAGTTCTACCGCGCTGTTGAGCAGCGCGGCGTTGTAGTTGAGCCATTCCACGATGAATGGGCTACTCATGGGTCATTTCTCAAGCAGATTGATGAGCGGTGGATGCAGTTTTGAGTGCGGTGGGGTGCTCTTTGGTGGTTTGTAAGATAGGAAACTCAACTCTCATGTATCATACTCAAGATACCCCTCTCAATCAATTTCCTTGAACGGTAAAGATATTCTGCTTAATTCAAACAGCAACTAACATGCGAGATCTCTCATGCTCACGGCCACACTTAACGTCCCGGTATGCTATGCTAGGAATGTGAGATACATTTTGTCAATTCATTTGCACTGGCACCAGGCAGGTCTCCCAAACACTTCTTATCCCAGAGCCAACTACACCAGTATCATAATTCCGGACGTAGTCAGGATTTTATCCCTTCTATGTCGTCTACCTTTTGGGCAAAACGACTTTGCTGTCAATCCCGTTCATTGTCCCCCATAATGCACACATTTTTGTCAAGGGCTTTTAATAGACTATCAATGGATTCCTACGAGATGAGAAAAGTAAAGTGTGGCAAGAAGGGTGACCTTGCCCTGAACTGAGCCACCTCGGCTTCCAGTCATATCATCGCGCGTCACCTGTCAGTCTTAAATACTGTAAGAAGCCCAGACACTAGCTGATCACGAAATCAGAGAAACAAAAAGGGGATTGCTCATAGACCAAGGTCCTAGAGGGGGGTTCGCCAGGGACGTTGCTCTTCCAACCCAAGGAAATTGAGCAAATGATACCTGTTGATTGGTTGCATAGCTACATATAAGTATAGGAATAGTGAAGCAACATAGCCACCTTAGCAGAGTGAGGTGGGCCATGATCTTATTGCATTGTATTCGTCAATCTAGCAAGCCTAGAGGCGAAGATTCATGGTGCCTGATACCGCGCCAAGAGAGATTTCAACCGTTCATCGTTCGAGTATCTCCTCAAGGCATTCTGTTTCCAAGTTTCCCAACTTATATCTACATCTTTGTTCATGGCATTTCGGATACCCTGGAAGAGACCCAAAAAGCCTTCCCAATCGGCGAAGTCGTAACCGCAACAAAACTGAAAACGATGGAGAATTCGGCCATTTCTCACTACGTCTGCAAGGCCTCGATGGCCTCTAGTCTTCAGTATTGTTGCAAATGTCGACTCATCCTCCCCAATACTATTGACCCCGTCGTAAAACTCCGCGACGGGAAGAAGCATGATTGGAGATCTGAATGCCGCACACTTCGAATCGGTATAAGCTCACTCCCAGTCGACGATGCCTGTAATATTATAATTATCATTGATTAGGATGTGATCTTCTTTGTCATTAGCGTGTCTCAAGTAAAATTGACCGTCGTCAAATCTGTGTTGCCGCAAAACCTCAGAAACTGAATCCAAAAGAAAAGCGATGGACTAAGAATGCATATATTCCACGTCCTGCGTAGCTTTCTCCTTTCATAATCAACCCCATGATCAATTCAATGATAGCACAAAGATACTCTCTAGGAGTATTATAAGGGCCGAGAGGAAGCATTTGAGAATTATAATAGTCCGTCAATGATTCTAGTGCGAAAGGCCCGCTTTGATTAGTCCCTGGTCGGTCCAGAGATCCCATGGTATCGAAGGGGTATGATTCCAATTCAACGTATATGTCTGCCGGCTGGCTCATAATTTTCTTCCTTTGCTCTAGAGAAGCCAGAGACCAACGCAGTGACTTCCCCGAGAGCTTCTCCATAAGGATGTATCCGACTCCAATAGGAGATTCCCCTTGCAGACCGTAGTTGAATACCCTAGGGGCAGGAACATTTGTGTTGCTTAGGAATTGAAGAGTTGCCACTTCACTCCGCATGATATAATCACGCAGTTCGGGCGGTGGAGATGTCGCGCTGAATCTCCGGATACGTACTAACTACCGAGCTCTATCTTCGAATTGAATTTCTATATGATAATTCATGCCTCCCATCACAGATGAGCGTGTTGATCTGTCATACAGAAGAGGTTGCGGCGAATAGCAAGGAATGCCATTGTGTAAATGGCTTGCTCTTGAGAGAAGTGCATCCAGATTAAGAGATTGAAGGAATCGCGTGATCTCCTTTGATTCAGCTTCTCGGGCGGCGGAATTGTATGACATCCTTAATGTTGGCTGTTAGCAGGGTCGCTTGTGAGATAAAAACAACCTACTTTGCTTATATGCCACTTAGGACATTCGTGGTCAACACTATGTTTGACACAGAGATGGCGGCCACAGATAGTATATTCTCCACCAGAATGTACGGTAGGTCTGTTGCAATTTTCAATATCACACGGCCACATAGTCGACTTCGTCCTAGGAGACTAGGTTGTGAGGTGGGTTGTTTATTACGGACAAGAAGCTCTCAGGAACTGGAAGGCCTTGATTATGGCGGTCTGTCATGTGACCGGAGAATGTTGCCTGGAGTCCGTAGAGGGTATTTACTTTGTTGACATGCCTATATAGCTAAGCTAACTTCATATCAGAGGTCATATTGTGAGGATAGCACTTATCTGCGGGAAGCCTCGAACAATGTTAGAAGCAAAGTGTTTAATGCGAGACAACCGAGTTATATGGTCTGGCACTAAATCCTGATACCAACCCAACGGCGAGCCTCTCGCAATACGCTGGATCGTTTGGTTCACTATAGCCAAGTCATGAAATTCTAACGTGGGATTGCTTCAGCTGAAGGATTTAGTATCACCCTTAATCACCCGCGGCTGGTTTAGGCTGACAGCAGAATCCTTCAGCGAGCACCTTAATGGGATGTTGCAGACGACAAGGAGATTCTTCTTGACCTATCCGATACTAGAGACATAAGGGTCTAAGCAGCGCAGGGACAGGGAGCTAGACAGAATATACCACGTGCCGGAGGTGTTCCCGCATTCTTTGGTGTCAGAAACCGTTGCTTTTGCTATCTGTAGGACGATCATGATAAATCTCACCATGTCCAGGTAACATTGCATAAGAACGGGATGAGATGACATGGAATTGTAAATCCACCGAATGATGCTACGGTGGGTTGCCAAGCCAGGGATCCATGACCAAGCCAACGACAAGTTTACTCTACACGAACCGACCAACCCACAATGGATCCTACTGCTCACATCAGAACGTATCTTATTCACCAAATCTTCCGAGTGGCTTGTATCATCGCGGCTTAGTTGCAACCACTATGCTACCGATGGAGGCGCGTGTCGGAGGTAAACGAGCACCCGATTGCCAGAAGCGGGCAATTTCTGCAGCGAGGGGAAATAAAGAGGGGAAGTTGTGTTTCATGCTTTGAATAACGTGTAGGGTGGTACTATTTTTAGACAATGACTGTCCTCATCAGAGCGTCTAATGCTGTCTTCTTGCGGGTGATACATTGCATAATGTAATTGCGATCAATGGTGGAAAGTCCCCCCAAAGTATGTTTTGTACCTTGGTCAGCAGGCGGTTCGTATCGTTCGAGTTCATCTAGTGGATCTGTTGGCCCGTCTATGAGGCTGTGCAACGAATCCAGCGTTTGCTTTGCCTTGGACAAGGTCATCTTGAGCAGGACATTCTGAATAGCATGTCCCTCTTCTTGGCTGACTTTGTAATCACCTAGGGAGCAGAAGGACAACCGTTGGTCCTCCGGCGGAAGCAAGCCTTGGTTGCCGATTACAAGCTGCTCGAATAGTTTGAAGATCATTTCCATCGCGGACAGTGTGAGGAGGATCGCTGAGAAGGATTTCTCGCATTCCAGGCAGGTATTAAAGTTGTCGCAGGCATCAAGTGTGGCAGTGACAGACTTCATTGCGAGATCAAATCGATTTAATGATTCGTGAGACGTGAGCTGATGCAATGTGGTGACGTTGTTGGCCTGCCTCTGGACACAAGCGCAAGCAGTCCCTGTTTCACTTATGTTGGGAAGCGGCGAAGGCAAGTCAAATGTCAAGGGCGTTGTCGGATCGCTAGGCTGTCCTAGATAGCCGACCCCATTTGTGAACGACAATGGTGTCGTGAAGCCTTCCATACTAACGGACTGATTCCTGTGCGTCGTATCCATGATGGACCCCAATTCCATCGTCCAAGCATCAAGGTCTTCTGGTGATGGGACGGTTTCATCTATGCTATCTCGGGTGACAGGTTTCAGAACGGGATTAAGAGGCGTTGACCCTGAAGATGATCGCGGGGTATGAGCCTGGACTGGAATAAGCTGTTATCCAAGAGGGTACACTGGCTACTCTGGATCACTTACCGGTTTCCAGCGGTTGACCGAGAGTGCTGGACTTGGTAAAAGTGATGAAGGGTCTGTAAGATCAAGAGCCATTTCATCAGGTTCACTGTTGGTCCCCAGCAGCTGCTCTGTAAGCCACTGCATGCGCATTTGATGTGCTCTCTCCAATGTCTTCCGGTTTTTGCTTCCTTTAGGTTTGCCGGCCCGGTTCTGATAGCCGTAGCGACACGAAAGGTCTTTAGACGCGCAACGGAAGCAAGGGGAACCGCCCGAGCACTTCACTTTGCACTGATGGCAAGAGTCACAGGCGGATCGTAGCTTTTGTTTGTGGGCCGGATTGTCTTGTGGTGGCTCTGGCGGGCTGGTCAAGAAGGGGAGCGTCGTGGTCATGATGGCGCCAAAAAAAAAGAAACAAAAGAGTGGCCGTTTCTCTTGTAGATGACTATGGTCCGACGGCATTGTTCCAGGAAGCTTGGCCTCTAATATACAAAGAAGACCCCTGAGGGGAGTTCAAATAGGATGGCGAAGTCTGAGGGGGCGAAACCTAAGACATGCAATGAAACCATGCGCCCATATTTAGTTAGCCTACAAATACTCTATTTTTCCAAGGCTCATTCCCCATGCTTAATCCAAGCAAACGTTTGGGCCCGATCCGGAGATCTGATGGGCTTGAGTTTCATTCAATGACACGTAATAGCCTTGCAATCTCATAGGATGACAGTGGGGGTGTAGACAGCTAGCAAAGAACTTTTTTCGTTTTTGAAACTGTCGCCATATCGTATTGGGGGGCAGCTCACAACCACTGTAAGAAACAAGCGGCATGAGAAGCAGCCACCGGGGATTCAGCCCTCGTAAAAGGCGTGGCTGTGGGTGGCTCTGTGCGAGATCGCTGCCATGGACGTTGAGTGGTTATTCTATGATTTTTTTTTTCTTCCTTAAGCCGAAACTGTTGTCGTCGGTGGCGAACAGGGGTTGGTAATGATCATTATTGTCGCATAAGATCGGACGCCAACCCGATTCCCAATGAGTTCGCGCGTTGACAGGCTCGGGCCCGTGTGAGGATGGCGTGAGGGCTCTTAAGAGGAGAGAAGTTAAGAGATCGCCGGTTCTGGCGTCGATCCGCCCCGTCACGGGACAAGCCACCTCGGCCGAGCTCGCAGTCCCGTGTCCTCGGCCGAGCTGCCTCAGGCGAGAGATTGCCTAATGCGGTAGTCCCTCAGGAGTCGCTGCTCCTCTCGAACTCATCGAGGCCGAGCCTTTGCATACCCCCCGAGCCCGAGCAATTTTCGCATCATGACTGCTGGCTACCATAAAATAGACCCCTACAACATGGGGGTTCCTCACAAATCCTGCCTCGAGACATCTCCTCTTATCTCTCCCACACGTCTTGTTCGTTAGTTGTCAACAATCTACTTCAGTCACCATGTCGAACTCATTGGGCCAGCGGCCTTCGAACGACACGATGGACAAGGAAGAAAGGGCTGTGGATGCTAAGCCGCTTGAGCGTGTTCCTCCTAATGGCGGTGCCAAAGCCTGGGCGTGCGTGGCGGGCTCGTTTCTGTTGCAGTTCTGCTCCTTCGGTTATGTCAACGCGTATGTGTATCATCTACTTCCTGCCAATGCCCCGAACCCATAAATTCTGCTCACCATCGATCATCTAGATGCGGTATCTTTCAACTCTATTATTCCGAGACCATGTTCAAAGATCAGACCTCGTCCTCCTTAGCCTGGATCACCACTCTCCAGATCTTCCTTCTGTTCATGTTCGGACCCGCCGTTGGCAAGCTTATTGATGTCTATGGATGTCGCAAATTGCTGCCACCATTCAGTGTTTTTGCGGTCTTTTCGGTTTGCATGTTGAGCCTGTGTAGGCAATATTGGCAGGTAATGCTGGCTCAAGGTGTCGCATTCGGACTCGCCGCCGCAGGACTGTCTCTCCCTGCAATGGCTACTGCGACACAATGGTTCTCGACCAAGAAAGGCTTAGCAGTGGGCATTGTCTCCTCTGGCAGCAGTTTAGGTAAGAGGACTGACTCTCGTATATTCAAAGTTCTGTGATGACTGACTATTTTTGGACGCGCAGGTGGCGTTATCTATCCATGCATGCTGCCGCGTCTGATACAACAAGTAGGATTTGCATCCGCTGTCCGATGGACCGCTTTGATGCAGGGCATCCTCCTATTGATTGCAAATCTTCTTTGCTCCTCTCCATTTCTTCCATTGAGCAAAGTGTCTCCGGCAGAAAAGGACGCTGCTCCAAAAAGTGGGATCCGTGGCTTTAAGAGTTGGCCTTGGGCATTTTTTGTCCTGGGATGCTTCTTTACCATGTGGGGCCTCTTCGCACCCTTGAACTACTTGCCGGAAATGGTCTCTCTTCATGGCTACGAGGACTTCGCCCAGTACAGCTTGGCTATCGCTAACGCCGGATCGCTGGTTGGTCGAATTGTGCCGGGGTGGGCAAGCGATGTCATCGGCCAATTCAACGCTATGTGCTTGGTGACTACCCTGTCCGGTATCTTGGTACTGGCATTTTGGCTTCCCCTAGAGTTTCACACGTCTCTCGCTGGAATCATCATTTTTGCTCTGCTATATGGCTTTGTCAGTGGCGGATTCGTCAGCCTGGGACCCCCCTGTGTTGTCGCCCTCGCGGAAGATCGTGTTGACGAGATTGGTGTTAAGCTTGGAGGATTTTGCTTGGGAATTGCTCTTGGCGCTTTGACAGGTCTCCCTATAGAAGGGGCCATCAAGGACAGAGAGGGAGACAAATTCACGGGCTTAATGTGCTTTGCGGGGGTAACCATGATACTTGGAGGAGTATGCACGGCGGCTGCCCGGGTTATCAAAGGTGGTCCTCAAATCTTGAAAAAGGTTTGATCGCATAAGACAGTGTGGTCCTGCTTTGTTATGTTGTGGCTTAACTTAGAAGTTACCCATACCTAATGTTGAACTAATTAATCTCCGCCTCTTTCATGGCTTGTTCAATTATCTCTCTGTATTCTAGTTCTCTCTCTGTACTCTTTCATTCTATTCCATTTTCTTCTCTTCACTTCCGATGAGCCCAACCTTGTTGAGTAGATGCCATATCCCAGATAAGGAAACAAGCCTGCAAGCATAACAAACCTCACACGTGTAGTCTAGAAGGGTTCTCCTGCCCTTCTCTCCGTAGCTACTACTTCTTGCAATAATCTACTCAAGCTTCTAAAGACTTTCGATTGGATATCCCAACATACCACCTTCCACAATTCTCAGCATAAAAAAGGTCCAAGTTGCAATTTCGTAATGAACTTTTATCACACAATCATGCACCCCCAAACATGGATCATCCTGCAACACCTTATCTCAACTCGGATTCCCATTCCAATCCCCCGTTGCCATTGCCGTCTAGCTTTGGCGACACTGACCTTGCCCCCCCGGGTGCAGTTCAAGAACCTGTGTGAGACAACCTCGCGGAGAGACAACCTTGTCCAGGCGCCATCCAGCCTCTTCTGCCAGTCTTTTGTATTCCTCCAGCGTGCGTTCCTTGTTTCTGCACCGAGCTAGCATACGAATATCCGCGTACCGTGCTCCGCGACCCAGACGGCCCTCGAACAGAACGGATTCCACAATTAATACTCGACTGATCCCGGGAGTCAGGATGATGGTATCTCGAATCCGACGAAGAAGCTTCACGCAGTCTTCGTCGCCCCAGTTATGCAAAATCCATCGAAGCAAATAGACCGAAGATTTTGGGATCTCGTCCTTGAAGAAATCCCCTCTAGTCACGGAGACAAGTCGACTTGTCAGTGGATCCTCTGGAGGAAACTTTTGCTGCAGAATCTCTGCGGTGGATGGGAGCTCAAAGGCACCGGCCGTGGCATCCGGAAATCGCTCCAGATACGAACGGATGAAGTCTCCGACCCCCGCGCCGATGTCAATAACGGTCTCGGATTTGACTTCGTTCCAGGGATAG
This sequence comes from Aspergillus ostianus, assembly GCA_025592935.1. Classification (NCBI taxonomy): domain Eukaryota; kingdom Fungi; phylum Ascomycota; class Eurotiomycetes; order Eurotiales; family Aspergillaceae; genus Aspergillus; species Aspergillus ostianus. The sequence goes on along the minus strand of JANFQY010000121.1, from coordinate 72,751 downwards.
TCAGCCAGCAGGCCCGGAGACTCGACGACGCTTCCGGTGCCGGTCACTTTGTGGAAACCCGCGATTCGTCCTGTTTCGGCCAGGTATTGGTAGATGGGCTTGTCAGTGTTGTAGAAGAGCTCTGTGGCGGATTTGGGCTGGTCGCTCTTGAGCTGGTCAGGCAGATATGAGATCAGGTCGTAATACTCCCGTGGAAAGAAGTCGACCCAGTTGAGCCAAGTGGCCCAGTGGTCTTTACGAAGCAGGTCCGAAAGCCTATTGTTCGACAGTCTGCCGGTTTTCGGGTCCTGGTGGAAATATCCCATTCCACGGAGGTATCGAACGATTTGAAAGAGACCTTGCTTGTGCAGACCGGCGGATTCAGCAAGATCGGAGATGCTGCAGGGCTGGAGACCCTGGACATGGTCAGCCAGCGCATACTCTGATGCGCACAGTAGAACTTTGCTGTTCGTGAAGGCTGGATTTGGTCAGTCAGGCATCTTGGAAGTAGAGCATGACTTTGCGGAAAGGATTACCGAATACGCCATCTACCAACGTCATATGAGGCGGGGTCAAAGTCACAAGAAGCTTATCCAACACTTGCACCGTGTCCAGGAGCTTTTGGTAGACCCCGCTGGACGTGCTCATTGATGTCGGGGAGACGTGGAGGCACGAGTCAAGCTCTTGCGACAGAGGCCCTTCAAGCTGCGACAAAGCGTGCTTGATGTTCCAATTCAGATGGTCCAGTTCGTTTTCCATTGTTGTTCGAGTGTTGGCTGCTTTCTGGGATGTCCGATCTTCAGAGCAGGAAGAAAGCCAAGGTGCCTATTCAACGATATATGAACGGTTGGGAATTATTTGCATCCAAATTCGGGCCTTACACTCGAAAATAAACCCACAAGTTACCCCATGAATTTCGATTTCCAGGCTTAACGCCGATCTGACTGTTCTCGGAGGATATCAAAAAAGCACGAAACCCAAACTCGCCGAAGCCGTTCGGGCGCCGCAGTTCCGCTTTTTTCTTTGTCTCACTCAGCCGAGAAGCTTCACAGTAAGCTCATAGCATTCGGACCCAAGTTCGATAGAGCTTCTAAACTTCAGATTCCCAAGATCTGGGTAGCGTGAACCATTGTGCTCACAATTCAACCCATCTTTGACACATTCTCAACAATGGATTACCGCGCTACCTGCCTGCTTGACCACTTTTACGCCCAACTGCGAAATCACCCTTCATCTGTCGCTGTCGAGGATTTAACGCAGACTGCCAACCAGAACAACCCGAGTAATATCACTTACGCGCAGCTCGATATTCTTTCAGAGAGATGGTGCGAAAAACTGCGTCTAGCTGGAATAGGGTCAGGATGCATAGTGCCTCTTCTCTCTACCCGCTCCATTGCAATGGTTGCAGCGATCTTGGCAGTCCTCAAACTCCGTGCTGCCTACGTACCAATTGACTTAGAGTCGTGGGGTGAAGATCGAATAAGTAGTGTCCTTCAAGCCGTTGATCCACAGGTCATTGTTTCGACTTCAGCATCCCCAATTCATTCCTGCCCGTATTCTCGGATCGAACTGCACAATACTGGAATTGAGGATATCGAGACCACCATGGAAGTCCCGGTGTTGAGCAAAGTCTCGGATACGACAGATAGAGGCAATGACCTGGCATACATTATCTTCACAAGCGGGACGACAGGGAAGCCGAAAGGAGTTATGGTTGGCCAAAGGTCCATTTCGCGCTATGTGACAGAAAGTGGTGAACTTCCCTTTAACTTGAACGTGAAAACCGGCACACGAGTGTTACTCATATGCTCAATTGCATTTGATGGTGAGTTTCTTCAACTGGACCATAAGGCTTTCTTCTGATTTACTTCGTTTAGTATGTGCGGGTGTCATGTTCAACACCCTCTGCAACGGTGGCACCCTTGTTTTAGCTGATCCCACAACGCTTGAAGCAGCAGCCAAAACATGCCAGGTGTTGCCATTAACTCCAAGCATCTTGGTGACACTTGATCCAGCAGCTGGTTTCGATGCTGTCGAGTCAATCTTCCTGGGTGGTGAGAGTCCAAGCCCATCATTGATTGAAGCATGGTCATCACCTCGTCGAAGGCTCTACAATTCATACGGACCCACGGAGACAACTTGCACCACGCTCATGGGGAAGCTACTATCTGGGCAACCGATTACAATAGGATTTCCAGTCTCGTATAGCACTATATTTCTTCTCGACGAGAATGGAGACGAGTCTTCCGAAGGAGAAATTTGCATCGCTGGGCTGGGTTTAGCTCTCGGCTATTTTCAAGATCCGGATCGTACTGCAAAATCCTTTGTAACCCGGAATGGCGAAAGGATTTATAAGACTGGGGACCATGGGAAGACTACGGGCCACGGAATACAATTCTGTGGTCGAGAGGATAGCATGGTGAAGAACCGAGGCTTTTTGATCAACCTCGAGGGTGACGTTGAGCCTGTGCTGCTGTCTTTCGACAAGGTAAAGCGCGCATCCGCGTTCATGTCAGAAGGGCGACTGATTGCATTTGTGAGCCCTGTTGCAGCCACAGCAGGCCTTCGAGAGTACCTTGAGCAAACTACATCCTCATTTCTAATCCCGGATACGATTTACTCCCTGGATGAGTTCCCGACAACCAGCAACGGGAAGGTTGATCGAAGTGCGTTGCTGCACATGCATGAGGCAGAGCAGGGTGCAGACTCGAGCAAATTGGAGAAAGGGTTACCCGTATTAGAAGCTGTGCAAAGGGGCTTCTCATACGTTCTCAGGTTGCCGCAGTCTCACATCCATGAGGATTCCTCATTCCGTCAGTTGGGTGGGCATTCTCTCGCCGCTGTCATGCTAGTGTCAATATTGAGAAAGATGGGGGTTGACATAGGTGTTGCTGAGGTTCTCATGCTAGACAATGTGGGCAAGCTAGCCAAAATCGCCCGGGTCATGCTGGATAATGCCCCCTATTCTTTGCACGCGGACCAAGTCTCACTAGACTACCTGAAAAAAGAGATATCGATGACCACGTCTCTTGAAAACAAAAGAATATCGCCCATGACCGACATACAAACCAGAATGATAAGTGCTAGCCTTTCCAACCCTGGGCATTCATTCATCAAGACGTCCTTTACATTCGAACATCCTGGGCAAGAGGATTTGACGCCTATCCTGTATGCTGCCTGGGACCGTCTTCACCGGCGACATGAAATTCTACGGACATCGTTCGTTCTGACTGCCTCACGCGGTGCTCAGATTATATCCGACAACATTGACTTTTCTTGGAAACAACGATCAGTCAGCGAATCCGAGTGGGACTCCGCCAGTGAATCCGAAAGCCTTTTGGATTTTAATGGCCTTCATGAATTTGATGCAGAGAATCAAAAGTCATTGTCACAGGTCACTCTACTCACGTTGCAGAATCGCCACACTCGGTTTATCTGGACAGCCCACCACAGCCTAGTTGACGGATGGTCCATGACAACATTGATGCGCGACTTCGCCGCCTGTCTCGACAATCAAGAGCTGCCGCCTGCATCACAGTTTGCTCAAGTCTCTCATGCAATCGGCAAGTTGGAATCCGAGTCATCAGACAGAGCCGTCATGTTCTGGAAAGAGAGTCTGGACGGATACCTTCCCGCTCAGAGACTTCGATTGTCTCCGCCATCCGATATCAACGACTACACACAAGCAGATCTTTCCTATCCACTCCGAGTCAGCGCACTAGCTCTTGAGACCGCAGCAATAGAGAAGTTTGCAGTCACTCCAGCGACGATTTTATACGCTGCATGGGGCCTTCTCTTGTCCCGATACTGCAGCGCCGAAAACATAATCGTAGGAGCCGTTCTTTCCGGCCGAAGTCTCCCAATCCCAGGAGTTGAAAATGTCATCGGACCTATGATCAACACTCTGCCTCTCAAGGTAAACACAGATCATAGGCAGCCCGTGCAACGTTTTATACGGTCCGTATTCGAAAGTCTATGTGGTATCCTCGACTTCCAGTGGTCGCCCGTTTCCCTCATCCAGGAGGCCTCAGGATGCAAACCGGCAGACCTCTTCGAGACGCTTTTCGCCCTTCAATATGATTTTCCTCAATCTTCTTGGGAATCAAAATTGGTCTCCGCGCCGAAGGATATACGTTACACCGAGGCCACACAAGTCCCATTGACAGTTCTAATAGATAGTTCTGAAGGGAAATTCAATGTCCGGTTTCTCTATCGGAGATCTCACTTCGGCGATCTAGTTGTCCAACAAATGATGCGCCAATTTGACGGCATCCTCACAGGACTCGTTGAAGCTAGTCCGGACTCTAATCTAGATAAGATAGCTTCAACCATCCTCGCCGGCACTGCAATCGGTAACTTCACTTCAGACTCAGCACAGCTGGCTGGAATGCCTGGCGAGGCCGAGAATTTGGCGCAGGCAATCAACAACGTGATCCGAGCACACCCAAACATATGCGCCGTTGAGGGTCTAGCGAGCACCCTCACATACCACGAGTTCGGTAAAATGACCGACCAGATTGCCAGGCGACTCTCCAAGCACACAAAACCAGGTGATGTGATCTGCGTCATCAGTGACAGCTCCCTCTCGTGGGTTCTCGCGATGATCGCAGCCATTAAAATCGGCGCCATTTACTGTCCAATTGACCAGAGGCTTCCGACTGAGAGAAAGAAATACATGGTTGGGAACTGCCATGCATCGCTTGTGCTATACACCAATCCCGAGCAAGACACAGTCCCGTGTGATGTTCCATCTCTCAACGTTGAGTCGATTATGGCGCATGATACCGCCTCTGAAGACATCGCCCCTGTCAACAGCATAGCTAGTGGTGACGATGTTGTCTGTTTGATATACACTTCTGGAAGCACGGGTCTACCCAAAGGTATGTTCACCCTTTCCAAATTCCTGTGAGCATGATCCGTGCAAAAGCTAACAACAATCCAGCTGTCCAACTACAGCACAAAGGCATCCTGAACGTGATCTCCCAGCCAGAAGGAAGGTTACACTCCTGCCCAGGACAACGTAACGCACAGATGCTCTCTCTCGGATTTGACTGCTGCATCAAGGAAGTCTTCTCGACCCTGTGCTTTGGAGCAACGCTCGTCCTTAAAGATCCGGAGAACCTCATCTCCCATCTTTCAAGAGTCGATGCAACAATGGCAACTCCGTCCCTGCTTGCAACGCTCGATCCGTCCGATTACCCTAATTTAAAAACTATCACTGTCGCGGGAGAAGCAGTCTCCCAGGCTCTCAATGACAGATGGTCCGCTGACCGCATCATGGTCAATGGATACGGTCCTGCAGAGTGCACTTTAATCTCCACAGTTGCAAGGCTGCGTCCAGGAGAGAGTGTGTCAATCGGGAAGCCACTGCCCGGTACATCGTGCTATCTTCTTGACGCGATGAAACGGTCAGTTCCAATTGGTGTCAGTGGAGAGATCTATCTTGCCGGAGTACAAGTCACCCCTGGATATCTTTACAACGAGCAAGAAACAATCAAGCGCTTCCTAAGCGACCCCTTTCACCCTGGCCAAGCCATCTTTCGGACCGGTGATATTGGCAGACAGCTTGATAACGGGAACATCGAATACATAGGCCGAGAAGATAATCAGATCAAGCTTCGTGGGTTCCGAATCGATCTCGGCGAAGTCCAAAGCACGATTTCCAAAATGGCGTTTGCGGCTAGGAACGTCGCGCTGGTCGTGTCAAACGGACACCTTATCGCTTTCGTGACGCCAGAGACCATCAATGTCACTGATTTGGCGAAGCGTCTTGAGTCGCAACTACCGGAGTATGCAGTTCCAAACAAGATCATCGCACTTGCGACGCTGCCTACTTCTGCGAACCATAAAGTTGACACGAGTGCATTGAAGAAATACCTGATTCAGCAACACAATCTAAACGCGAGACATGAAGAGCTAGAGACTGCTACCCAACGTGCCGTTGCGGCCATCTGGGCAGGGGTTCTCGCTCGCGATCTCAATAAAATGCCCATCAGCCCGAAAGACCGATTCTTCGAGCTCGGTGGTCACTCCTTGTTGCAGATAAAAGTAGCCCAGGCTATATCCAAACAATGGAACATCCGCCCCTTGCCGCTGAAAACTGTCATTCGACATCCCGTTCTTCAGGACTTGTCACTTGCCATTGAGGAACTTCCCAACGATTCAACCAACACAAACGACCCCGTGGAATCCTTCCTAGAGACACCTTCCATCCCACGAGACAGTGGCCTTCCGCTATCTTATCTAGAGAAGGAAATGTTGCTCAATCATCTTGTCTCAGGTGGCTCTCCGGCCGGGAGCATGAACTACGTCTGCAAGATCCAGGGCGACATCAACATCGAGACTCTAGCGAGTGCCTTTCAGATGGTGACAGCCGATACCGAAGTATTTCGCTCTAGGTATCAGGTTCTGCAGGGGAATTTTTCCCGATCACTGGTGGCTGGCACCCCTGAAGTACCTCGTGTCGTTCAGACCGGTAATCTGGGCTCTTTTGTTCACGGCCGAGTCACCAAGCCTTTTGACCTCTCCATGGAGCCCCCTGTCGATGTCTCTATCATCATTGGGACGCCGATGCAGGCCATGTTAGTGGTCGTCATGTCACACGTCGTCGGTGACGCAACCACAATGGCAACGTACCTCAACCAGGTCTCAGAAACGTATGATTTCCTGGCTGCAAGCCCTCAAGCTGGGCCTGGGACCATTCTACCCAGAAGGCCAACGCCTGAAAAAACATACATTGATTGGGCACACTGGTCTCAAACCGTACAGCCAATCTCACGAACTCTCTCTTTCTGGTCTTCGTATCTGTCTGACCTCCCTACACCGGTCACATTCGGCCGCTCCAAGCCAGCGCCAGCAACATACATGGGATACACACGTTCATGGACCCTTTCTCCGTCCATGTTCCGCAGCCTGTCCCAGCTCGCCACAAAAGCGTCGATAACAATGCATCAGCTTGTGCTAGCAGGGGTATTCTTCTGCTTACAGTGCGTCGACCGACGTGATGACATGCTCCTCGCAGCGCCATTCACTCATCGCACAGATGCCGGGACAGAACACATGGCCGGTCTTTTCCTTGATCGCTTGTTAATTCGTATTCGGAGGGATATATCGGAACATGAAACACTCTTCCAATTCCTGGCATCCGTTCGGGAAAGCAGCCAACAGGCTCTGGAAAATATTGTTCCATTCCAAACGTTGCGCCAGCTGGTTCAATGTGCACCCAGCCTTTCTGAGCCCCTTTTCAAAGTTATGGTCACGTATCATACTGTGGCTGACCGACGACCGTTACTGGAACTGAAATGTGCAGATGTTCAGCCCATTCCATGTAGGAATACGGGCGGCTCAAAGTTCCCTCTGACGGTCGAAATTACAGAGACGGCGCAGCAGGACATTCTGATCGATATGGAATATGATATGGGCTGTATCAGCGAAGAGGCTGCGCAGCGGCTGGAGTTTGCTCTGACGTTTGTATTGCAGCTCATGATTCTGGAAACCACGCCTGGTGAGATTATAGATCTGGGATCAACGTCGTTCAAGCCTGCACCGAATAGCGGGGCAGGGTGCACGAATACGATGGCCCAGGAAGCCAAGAAGTCGGGCGAACAAAAGCTGCAGGAGCAAGAACTGTTGAGAAATGGGGTCGATGCCACGGAGGGAACGGGTGCAGTTGGGATTGGGATTGTCTCGGAGGCTATTGGTGCTTGTCTTGATCTTGACAAACCGGAAATCGATGGGCAAAGGTCTTTTTGGGAACTGGGCGCTCAGAGTATGGACGCCATCAGATTGCAGAAGCTTTGTGAAGAGCGTGGGATTCAGCTGAGCCTCCGTGATGTGTTTGTGGCTGGCAGTATCGGACAATTAGCGGCTCGTAGTGTGAAGGTCGGATCCGTCTAGGTCACACGGTGTATTTTGCTAGTTGTTTCGTGCTCGAAAGAGATGTTAGTCAAACGAATGGAACGAGTTCTTTGGTCCTTCTGTTGCCTTTTCCGAACAGGCCCACTACACTGAGAGGCTCATTTGTCGTCAGAAATATCCCCGTCTTCGATTCCTAGCACGGCTGAGGCGTATTAGGTTCAGCGGCTACAGCCTTGCCTGTCGGAGGAACCTTCTATGGATTCGGACGCCGAAAATTAATTCCCCGTTATTGCGGTGTTTTGCACCATGTCAAGGCGTATTCGGGCCATCAAAGGTCACCTGGAGCACTCGTGACCGAGTAACTGGGAGGCGCTGGATGGTGAGCTGAAAATATCATTGTGAACCACAATGACATCCCAGCAGTTGTATATTTAGCCTCGCATGCACCCATTGCAGTGTGGTAGAAAGAGGCTCAGAGATATTTCTGATAGCAACGGTGTTCAACTTGATTTGAATCCATTCAACATGTCTGCTAGTGCCGAATCGTTGTTTCCTTCATCCCCGGGGACGCTCACTCGGCTCAATGGCGTAAACGGCTACCCGGCCAAGACGCAGAAGATGTTGACGAATGGTGACACCGACACGAGGGACAGTTTGTCGCTTGCTTTTTTTACTCCATACGACGTGCTCACCACGGCCCTTCCACTGCCTGCTCCCACTTCTTCCACGGCATTCTGGTGGCGAGAAACTGGTCCGTTGATGAGCAAGCTCCTTTCGAAGGCAAACTATCCCTTGTATACCCATTACAAGTACCTGCTTCTTTATCACACCCACATTCTGCCCCTACTTGGGCCACGCCCACCGCTCGAAAACTCTGTCCAGCCGTCTCCGGCCAACGCACCCTGGCGATCTTTCCTGACTGACGACTTCTCCCCACTCGAGCCTAGTTGGAATGTGAATGGAAATGCCGAGTCCCAAAGTACAATTCGACTTGGTATTGAGCCCGTCGGTTTCGATGCAGGCTCGGCTGCAGATCCGTTCAACCAAGCCGCGGTCATGCGGTTCATGCACTCGTATGCCGCAGCAGAAGTCGGTGCGAATTTGTACATGTTCGAACATTTCAGTGCCGAGCTTTTCGTGTCCCTCGATGTACACCCTCAATTCCGAGACAAACTCCCTGGCAGCGAACACACCACACAAAGCTTCCTTGCATTCGATCTGGACGCCGGTGGCGTGACCAGCAAAGCCTATTTCTTTCCCATTCTGAAGGCGCTGGTCACTGGGCAGAGCACAACGAAAGTGATTTCAGACTCGATTCTGCGGCTGGCACAAAAAAGCAGTCTCTGGGGTCCTCAAGCGATTACAGCTTTATCCGTGCTTGAGGCGTGGATGGCGAGCTTTAATGGAGCAGCTAAGGCAGAGATGATCAGCGTGGATTGTGTGGACGAAGCTGACTCTCGAATCAAGATATATGTGCGCATCCCTCATACCGCGTTGCGGGGGGTAAAAGAGGCATATAGCCTTGGGGGTCGCTTGATGGACGAGAACACCACCGAAGCTGTAAAGCTGCTGGACGATCTGTGGAGAACAATATTTGACGTCGCGGACGAGAACGAAGAGCTTCCACAGAACGACCACCGGACAGCGGGAACAATCTTCAATTTCGAGCTGCGGCCGGGCAAATGGTTTCCGGAGCCCAAGGTGTATCTGCCTGTCAGGCATTATTGTGAAAATGATATACAAATTGCTGGGCGACTGCAGAAGTTCTTTGGAAAGCTGGGATGGAATCAGCTGGAGCGAGGATATTCCAAAGATCTTGAAGAATTGTTGTAAGTTCGTCCGTTCCCCTGAACAGAAAGCCCAGGAATACTGACCAAATTTAGTCCACATCATCCGTTGTCCACATCTACTGGCACACACACCTACCTGTCATTCTCCTATAAGAAGCAGAAAGGCGTCTATATGACTATGTATTATAGTCCCCGGGTATACAGCGTATGAGGCGCAGAGTCCTTCTTTTGAGTGAGGCTTTTCCTTTTTTAATGCATTCCATTGTTTTTTGTTGTTCTATGAAATGGTATCACGTCGTTGGGGGCTTCTTTGGTCCACACATTCCACAACCAAGATGCGGAGGCCTGTCTTTTTGATCAATCGTTAGACACAATTTGAATTACCAATAGAAGAAAACTTTTGCAAGCAATGCGTCCAGCGAGACACTAATATGAGTTAATATCAGTTGGATCAAAGTTCCAAAATCCCTAAACCAGCCATCATTAGCACAATGCTCCTCAAATAATTGTAGGATCACCCACCCAGTCAAATGACATGGATACATCCTGCATATCGAGGTTTCCTAGGTCACCAAGATCCGGCAATGGGGCACCTATTACCGAGCTCCCTTGTACTCCAGGCGTCTCTGCGAATGTCTGAGGGGTTGTCATGGTTACTGTTGTGCTGAAGTCGGGTATTATTCTGTTAGGAGGGAAGAGAGCCGAGTATGGTGTTAAAGAGAAAGTTTGTTGAGAGTTCTTGGCCAAACAATTTGAGATTATCCGGTTGATAACATTCCATATCGAGCTCATTTCTCGCCCCTTCATGTTCATTGTATCGCGCAGGACGACGAGGGCACGAGAGCGAAGGATACTGTGATCAGCCGCCTGGAACTCTGGTGTTTCTAACTCCGACACGATATGCATTATTGCCTGGAAGCAGGAGTGACCTCCGATATGCCATTGAAATCTTTGAGCATCTTTGTCGTCCGGAATCAAGTTCATGCTTTCCATCAAGCTCACGGACTTTTCCAATACGCTAGACAGGCCAGGGTCAGACGTAAGCACATCACCTTTTTAAGGGGACGGTTGCTCTTGTAACAACAGTTTACTCACGTTTGTCGGATATCTGGGGTGACCACTGCCTCCCGGTATTGTTTCGGGGTGCGTAGCCAGAAGATCGACCAGCACCTCCATTCAATTACAGCCGAAAGTCCAAGCGCAAGGCGCTGCATTGGTATATTGGCGTCGCAGAACTGCAGATATTCCTTTTCAATGTGCGAGGCCATGTCACCCACCATATTACGAACTTCGATAAAAAGGGCCTGGAGCTCTGCAATTGGATACAAGCTGGCATTTCCTTGAACGGCCGAAGCCTTTAGCCGTCGTTCCAAGCGGTAAGTACTTCGCACGATTCTCCTGAAGCAGTGTATTCCGTTTAATCGAATGAGGTGTCCGGTCATGTCTGTAAATCCCGGTGGCGAACACGTATCAGTAGTGAGGTGTGCTCCTTCGACAAGCTCTTCATCATCAATATTCCTAGGTAACAAGGTTGTGTAATCTTCGTCGGCGATGGTTGGCTCCTGGCCTCTGGCTTCAGCTGACCTGAAGTCGAGATGACATATTTGATGCCATAATCGCCGGCGAATCTCCACCTGAACGACATCCATGTTTTTTGAAGGGAATAAAGAAGGCTCCCTGTGAAGGCCTTGCGAGAGTGCCATTCTAACAGCAAGACCAAGTAAAGTCCATGTTCTTGACATATCATCTTCTCGTGACTGGCAGGTCTGGTTGGCTTATGAGTACATTTCCGCTATAGACATGAAATCAATACCTGAACTTACCAAAATCAGAACAAACGCTTGCAGGACTTCGATATTTGGGGTTGTCAAAAAGCCCTCCCTCCCAAGTCCTAGTTCCACTCCCCTTTGAAACTGAGCCAACAGCGTTTCTTTGTCTGCAGAAAACCGCGCGAGTACGGTTTCTGGTGGCAGGCTGTTGACAGCTGAGTAGAAAACAGCCAAGGCTAAGGGCTCAAACGAGTGGATTGAGGGATCCGGCACAGGTTCTTCACTTTCTTCGCCCGCATCCTGATTCGTGGCGTATGTTTGGTTGACGTAAAGCGCAATGCGTCGTCGGAGAGATGGCTTGTGCACCAGACGCGTCATTGGATCAACATTGGAAAAGAATATCTCTAAATACTCAAAGCAATCCTCCGCGGATCTAGGGAGCCAAGGCATAAGGCTGTCAACGCCGGTGTTGGAAAACGGAAATGGGGTGGTATCCCGTTCGGAGGATGGGCTTTCTTCAGGAACGCTCCGAGCCTGGTCCCCGAGTAACATTTTCACATCGTGAATCTAGTCGACTTAGCCATGATCGCTGATAGCTCAGGCTGTATCAGGCAATCATACCTCGTCCGCGAGCAGCGCGTAGTGCAGGGATGAGACCCACCGTGACTGGCCGCTTTCCGGTTCTAGTAGCAAAGCACCATCGTATCCATCAGAAGACAAAGTTTCGTTCCCGCGGTCTGGCATCGCACTGCTAGCGACACCTTTTTGTTCTCCATCCTGCGCCGCGTCGGGACCAGAAGCCTGCGCATCCGACGGTGGCGGGGGGTTAGCATTAACACCACCCTCGATCGCTCTCTCCAGCAGCTTTTCCAACCTCTCCAAACGATTTCTGATCTCATCTTGCCCCGAGCGCAGATTAGATCGCGACACACGGTTGGCCGTGGAGGGGGGCTGCGCCTGCGACGACACTTGGGGATTCACGTATGTACAAACTCGATTGCCTCGCTGACATGGATTACAGACGGGTTGCGCATGGTCGCATTTGACTTTCCGACGACGGCATGTCAGACATGCAGTGATGGTCCGCAGACGGCCTTTCTGAATGCCCCCGGATGGCGCCGTGGGGTTGGTCTTCGTAGCGTCCATCAAACGATGGAGTGGGGTATCAATGTCCTCTCTTCTGGGTCGTGGGGGGATTTCCCTGTTGTCTTTCAGGTGGTCAGGCTCAGCCTGTACGCACGAAGAGCTTCACTTAATAGCTGCAAAGGTCTTGGAAGGAGCAAAGAGGCGAAGCGAGATACGAAAGGAAGTCGCGAAATGCACATGCCTGTAGACCGGAGATCCGCTAGCCGCGTTGGGGTTAGCGCGTATCGCCCTGATCCTGCTGACTCAAAGTCTGCCTGAGACTGCTTTACAACCCTAAAGGGGGCGAGGAAATGAAATCCTGGAGCAATACAATTGAGTCAATGGATGAAGAAAAGAGACCGAGATTACATCCTTGCATTGTTCCAGAGGTGCGAGTGCATACTGTGCATTTTTAAAGCAGATGGCATTCAGGAGATCCACATTAACGACGATCCCCAGACCCACATGGCCTGGGCTCCCAGATAGAGAAACGTCTTCTTTGTCTCTACACGAGCATATTATTTAATATTCAACCATGTCCCGATCATCACCAAAACTTTATCAAGCCTTGAGATACTCCAAGAGGATCCCATTTTGCCGTCATCTCCCCAAGTCTGTCCAGTCGTTCTTCCTCGCCGAAAATGCTACGCGCAGTATCATCCTCAAACGGCATATTAACGTACCCTACACTATTGGCACGCTCACCTCCTGACTGGGTCAAAAATGCCTCGCGAATGTCCAGATTTAGACGTGCACAGTGTCCATCCAGATCAGGGTCCTCGTACCAAGCCAATGGCATGACCCAGTATTTGACCTCTTGCCGAGCCTTTCTGCTCATGGAGGTCTGCTGGCCGTCAGGGTCAAGCTGTTTCGCCACGTCCATGCCATAGAACTCAGTCAAGATGTGTGTCTGGGCTGCATCAGGATATCTGTCGATGAAATTCATGTACACTCTGAGCGCAGCAGTGCACGAGTCAGCCGACATGGACTTCATCCCGAATGCCGCCAGATTCTTTCGTCCAGCGTAGCCGCAGATGCGGTCACTGGAGTCGTTGAGGTTCAAGTAGGGGATGAGACGGCCTACATAATTCAATGCGTGTTCGTTCATGCTGGGAAGCGACAAGAGGGTCTCGAACTTGCTGGCGGCCTCCTCGGGTGGTCCAACATACCACAGCTGGAGAAGCACGACCGGCTATTCCATCAGAGTCAGCTCAGCAGCTCTCACTTACTGGGGCTAATGGCTTCCCTACCTGTTTATTTGGTGCGCAAAACACCAGCCGACCTTGCATTCCTCCCTCATAGTGGACGCGGTCTATGGCTTCTGCGACGATCCCTGCATCCGCGGGACTGAAGACCAGACAGCTGTGCCAGGTGTCATGGTGCCAGGGGTGTGCTCGAAAGGTGGCCTCCACCACGACTCCAAATAGATGGCCACTTCCGCGTAGTCCCCAGAAGAGATCCTGGTTGACTTCGCGTGATGCTTCAACTGCGCGGGCCGTGCCGCTTTGGTCCACCACGATGACCCGCATGGAGACGACAGTGTCTATGGCATATCCCCAAAGCCCAAGGAATCGGCCAATGCCTCCTCCGAGCGTGGCGCCAACCTATTCATATTACCATCAGGAAGGACTACTCGAGAGACTGGGGTCAATTTGTCTCTTACCAGTCCCACCTCGTTGCAGGTTCCAGTAGCAATAGCTAGCCCAGCTGCGCCGACGGCCTTGATTCCATCGCCCATGGTTGCTCCTCCTTGCGCAGTCACCAGCAGGTTCTCAACGTCAATATTGACTTCTCTCATCTTAGAAAGGTCAATCACAATCCCAGGACTGTCGATAGTCGAGAATCCATTGCTGTGGCCTCCGCCTTTAACCACAAACGGTCTGTTGTTTTGCACGGCATAAGAAACCTCCAGATATAGTTAGCAGTCGAAAGTATATTGGTAGCTGACTTTCTCACCGCTGTTATCACATCCTCCTCGCTAGTTGGCTGAATCACAGCAGCAGGGACTTTTGATCGATACTTCGTCCACCGCTTGAGGGCATCTTCCCACGCTTCATCGCCCTCCACAATCACATTGGATGCCGACAAGCGGGTGTTTAGCTCTACTTTGATATTTCCGGCCATTCTGGATCTTTAGCGTAAATTGATCGTCTTTCTAGGGAATTGCATCCCATTTTAATTCCATGTGCCATATCTACATTTTCACTGTCCCGCATTTTTGCTGACTCGGCTTCGGTGCGTGGCGGCATCAGCGCTATTTATTCGCCGATTTGCCTTTCGCCAGGATTTTTACATGCCGTTAGGCCGAGCTCACCTATTTCCATGGTGTTACCGGAAGAGTTCTTTGATTCTGGAACTCGTTTGGTTTTGATTGGACGCCCCCTTAGTTATTACTTGGGATCGTAAACAAAGAAAATGGTCATAAACTTCAACGTTCATTTTACCTAAAGTCTTGTGCGACCCGAGTCTAAGAAGCAGCCTATTGCCTTGGAATCGTAACCTCAATGACCCCTTATCTTCAATTCCTGCTTCAAAGGAATCTCCTATGATGCTCAGGAACCTCTTTTCTCCAACCTCAAATCCACATCATACAACGCCACCCAGCTCGTCTTATCAACCTTGAAATCCCCGTCAATAGCCTGCATTGGTTGAAGCGATACCCGATACTTGCTGAAGAGATGGAACACGACCGACTTTATGATTTTATCGGCAATATGCTGCCCAAGACACTTTCTCGGTCCGTAGCCAAATGTAGCGAGGTTATATCGCAACTATGGTTCCTTTGATTAACTTCATTTTATATATTTTAACTGTGTACTACTCTTACCTGGCTCTGCTTAATTCCCTGGAACCGACTCGGGCGATATGCGCGATTATCAGGTCCCCAGAAGGGATTCCGGATGTTGATGGCAAATGCATCAACAATGACGGTGGTATTCTTCGGGACGATGAAGTTGCCTAGGATCTTTTGTCGGGGAGGGTTCTCGGGGAAGGTGAATGCTTGTAGGAGCAGTTAGTATACAGTATCTCTGGAATACATGATCATGGTATGTTCCTGTGATACTGACATAGAACCGGTCGCAGACGAAGCGACTCTAGAAGGCAATAATGCAGCAGGGTATCCTTCCGGGCGATGTATTCCTCTTTTCCCGTTCGATTGTTCTGCATCTCCGCCAACAAGTTATCTTGGACTTCTTGCGAGTCCGCCAGGAGGATGATACAGGAAGAAATCACATGTGTGACGATATCCAAGTTCGCAAAGGTAGACTCCGCAATAGTATCTGTCACCTGGAGCAAACCATGGATGTTAGTATAGACCAAAACGAAGAGCTATCAAACAGTAAGTTGCATACCTCGTTCCCCGTCAGCTCGCCTCGTTCCGCCGCCTCCATTAGTAACACGATGGGCGTCTCAGGCGCACTCCTCTTCCTAGCCTCATACACATCGGCATTGAACCCCTTCCACAAATGCTGATACTCCCGCGCATCCTGATACGCCTTTGTCCCCAGATACTTAGTAAACTTCGTCCGATGGATCCCGCCCGCCACGATGGCCGCAAAAACTTGCGAATACCGACGACCCAGATCCCACAATCGTTCTTGCTCATCGCCGCTCATCTTGCCGTAGAACATCGACGCCACCTCGAAGAACGGGTATCGTTGTAATGCCTGCGTAGCGTTGATCACGACGCCCTTCTGCTGCTTTGATTCCTGGTTGGACACTGGCAGTGCGAACCGATGGATTCCCGCGACGTATTCCTCGGCCCCACTGTAGAGACTCTCGTGCAGGAAATGTACGGCCGTGCGATGGGAAAATATTGGGTCTAGGGTCTTGCGGAGCACATTCCAGCGGGGTGCGTTGATGAGACCCAGACCGGATCCGAGGAGTTGGGTGAGCAGCCAGCCGGCATTTGCCTGGTGCGCCTTGTTGTGGTCTGCGGAATCTTGGTAGAGGATTTCGACGTCTTTGGGATTTGTGATGACTCTGCTACCCGTTATAACCGAGCTTCCAACAAAACGAGGACAATCAAAAAAGGACATGGACATGCAAGTCAGTAAATAGTAGATAGAACATACACTTCAGGGATACTCGCCGCCCAAATGCGATACGTCTTGCCATATTTCTCCTCCCATTCCCAGCTCTTCGCTTTCGCTGCCAGGAACTTATCGACCATCTGGCCATTGGGGAAGGTATATGCTGGCCCTGGCATTGATTTCTTCCTATCCGTCGTGGGAATACGATAGATGGTTGATAGGATGCCCTTCATCAGATACACAGATCAGTTTCTTTAGTTCAAAGTGTTTCTTCCCCATCAGGGATGCAGAAGTAATGCAAGAACTCACATCTGCAACAATATTTAGCACCGCCCTCGGTGCGACCAAAAATATCACCAACGCGACGACCAGCGTAGACAATCCAAGACTGATCTTTGCCGCGACAGAAACCGAAGGCACCTCGAAGAAAATATTCTGGTACGAGTCCATTCTGAACGTCAAGTAACAAAGGGATCGTGTCGAGGTCGAATCAGGTCAGGTGGCATCTTATAGCTCCCTCCCACGCGTCGCGTTTATGTATGGATAATCGAAATCACAGAAGTGCCAGGGTCCGTAGGACACGGAGATTTGATGCCGTATCCGTCGGGACTTACGATCCAAGGTCGAGTTACGAGGATTGGTTTCGGGGCATAAAGGGTCGGCGCTGGGCGGCACGGTTTCGGCGATAAATCAATACGATGCAATGAGCTGACAAGCATCGCATCGTACAGCCTTGTGTAATGACGGGCTGGAATCAACATTCTGAAGGATAGGTGGACGAGATGTGATAGGATGGGATGGGATGAGATGAGATGAGATGAGATGAATTGGGGCGAGCGAGGACGGGCAAGGTATTATCATTCCTATGGCGGTTGATTAAGGGCATATGGCAGGAATACTGAGGGTCACGCATACTATTGAGCACGAATGCACTATGCAGGGAAAATGCTGACCACGTGGAGAAACCCTCCGTGCGCAGTTCATAGGCCGATCCTCTCTCCAAAATTTGAATTGTTGTATAATTCATCGCAACACGTCTCGCTTCTTAAGAAAAATCCAGACACTTCAAGGCAACGTGACTTTGTACCCCGCACGGAATCTCCTCTTCTACCGCAATGCCTCGTTTTCTTCCTCTCTGTAGACAGCCGCCAAGAGCATCTCTGCATACGTCCTTGAATATGGCTCAAAAGCAGAGTCAAATCATCTACGCGCCTTCGAACGAGCCACCACGCTCCATGATGTCCATATTTCTTGCCGGAACCGCTACTAAGGAAATAGACATGCATGACTGGCGTGAGACTCTATCCACCTCCCTCTCCGACCTGAGCGTGACAATATACAATCCGTTCCGTCCTGGCTGGGATAGCTCGTGGCGCGAGGACATTGATTTCGCACCGTACCACGAGCAAGTTGAGTGGGAACTCGACAAACAAGAGAAAGCCGGCATCGTCGTCATTTATTTTCATCCGGCTACGCGGGCGCCCGTCAGCTTGCTCGAGTTTGGGCTCTGCGCGAAGGATCCAGGGAAAGCAATCGCCGTCTGTCCCGAGGGATATTGGAAGAGGGGAAATGTGCAGATCGTGTGCAAGAAATATGGAGTCGAATTGCTGGACAACATTGATGAGGTTAAAGCGGCGGTTGTAAAACGAATGCCTATCAAGGAGACCAAGGCTTCGATGACAGAGGAAAGCATCTTCTTGTGAATACCAAACTGAAAAGGTCAGAGTGAGTGGTTGTATTATTAGACCACCTGTTATCTTACTCTCTACTAACAACATGGAACGATAACGTAAAGAACGCCACTTACATCTACAGAAGTTATTTGCAACTCCTAAAAGGCCTATGCAAAGTCTGCCATGTTGATTCTTAGTCTCTGATAAAAGAATTTCCTAGAAGTGTGCTATTCACTACAATGAGTTATCTATTTGATTCTCTGGCCATCAACCCTCCAATTATTCCGTTACCTACGGGTCAGTGCTCAACTCAAGATAGAATACATACTTGTGCTTATCACAATATAGCTTTCTTGAGTTCCATGGTTCTTGATGCGTGTAGGGTCATTAGAACACGTCCTTCGCTTCTCCAATCAACATAAAATAACCCTAACTAGCAGCCCAATGCCACAAACTTAACCTCAGTTCTAGATCAAAAGACACATGGATGAATCACCCAAGCATTCGGTATCAACACAAAAGCAATCCAGTTATAATACACTCAATCCTCCCGTCCACAGGGTATAGATGGAAATCATGCCATGACAAGAAAAATCAAAGATACTTCCCCTTCGTAAACCTAGACCCGAAATCCGACGCTTTATCAATCATCTCTCTCCGCTGCGACGCACTGATCTTAGATCCCAACGACATATCCTTCTCTTTGTCAAAGGCCCGTTGACTAGGATCATCGTCCTCTTCTTTCTTCTTCTCCTTGCGCGCCACCCCCTCCGCGACCTTCTCTTTTCGTCGCGCTTCCTGCATATGCTTAGCATCCCAATCCACATAGCAATCCAGTCCAACGGGGCAAACAACTGAACCGCGGTTTTAAAACAAAGAGAAGAGAGATGAGGGCAAACATACATTAAATTTCTCAACCCTCTCCGACATCACCTTCGATCTCTTCGAATCCTCCTCATCTTCCTTCCTAGGACCCGACCCTGCCGGCGCCGTCGAAACACCCAGCACCTCGTCCTGCAGACGTCTCATCTTCTGCTCTGGCGTTTCCGTCCACGAGGCATCCACCCCGCCGCCCGGCGCAGAAGGACGACTCGAGCCAGGCTTTCCGCTCTGGAACTTCCGATTTCGGAGCTTCGTCGGGTCGACTCGCGTCGCCCAGCTCGAGTCGTCGGGCGGTTGAAGCATCCAGTCGTCGCGCCGGGAGGCCGCATTCCCTGCGTCAACTGGCTGCTCGGTTGACGATGACGCGGGGACGGTTGGCCCGTAGCTGCTGGGTTCGGCTACCGCAGGGGCCGAGCCTTCTGGTGGCGGCAGGCCGGGTCCGAAGTCATCGTCATCACTGCTCTCTGAGTCGGAGTTGGAGGCGCTGTCGTCTTGCGCCGCCGGGCCATCTGATGGTGGGGGTAGTGAGGGACCAATCACCCTGGGGCGTTTGTCGGTGGCGGTGCTGGGCCCGTCAGTGGCCGAGTCATCCAGCTTTCGTTTTTCGGGCTGGTCCATGTTTGGTTGGGGGGATTATGTACGGATCGTAGAGAGATGGAGATGGATGGAAGATGATGAATTGCCGGTGATGAATGGACGAAAAGAGCCTAGTCTTTCTCACCGCCTGCTTTTTTCTGTACCTACCTATGCAAGAAAGAACGTGAGATAGTACTAGTCATACGACAATGACATTTGTTGTTCATGATAAGACAGACATGCAACTAAACCACATAGGGTAGAGGCAGGCCATCAACGAAAGAGTGGTAACTCAACATGATACCATAATGGAATTTCTAGAATTATCACCTACTCAATCATACTGGATCCCGTATCCCGATAGCATACTAGACTAGACCACAGGCTAGCTAGCGTTGCGACGAGTCCATCACATTGGATGCATAATTAGTGAGCTGCGCACACGAGCAATCAGAGGCCAGTCAAGGACATTTATCTTATTACATTGAATAACGTAGATTTGCATCTAGAAACATTCAAGCCATCTCTCACGAAGGAAAGCCGAGCTGGGCCTTCCTCGACAGAGCAGATGGGGTTAATATATAGCAATCAACATTAGTTAATTACCCCACATATCTCATAGTATCCAATACATTACATCACCATCATGCGGGTATCAGAAAATTAAATAGTCCATACATGCGATTCACCTCCTTTCTCATACACCCCGTGGACTGGGACTTCGTAGACTTGGACCTCAGGATTGAGACGCGAGTGCAGAGAAACGGAACAGTCTATGGGGAGCCTAATAGTGAACCTTCTCTTCGTAGATAGGCGGGACACCCTTGTCCATATCCCAGTGGATGTGGTTTTTCTCGTCCAGCCAAGCATCCTCGTCCGTGATGGGAATCACCTTGATCGAGTGCGCGATTTCCTGCTTGCTCACGCCCAGATCATCGCGAGGGATCCAGAGAAGAGGTGCCTGGGCGCTGATTGCTGGGTGGTGGTAGGCCGCGTTTTCAACTTCGGGGGGGTAGCTGGCAGACTCATGGGCGTTCGGAACCCAGCGTCGAAGTTGTTCGTATCCACTGTACTTGTCGGGTCGAAGGTACCGGACCAGAAAGTTGGTTTTGCCTTCCTCCTGAGACGCCTCGCCGGTCAATCCCTTCTCGGCAGAATCGACCGTCTCCACGCCGTTTTCACCCTCGCGCGGTCCGGGGCCGCTCGGTCCCGCCTCATCGGAGGAGTGGCCATAGTCGGCCTTCTCGCGTGATAGAAGATGCTCCTCCTCAGCCTCAAGGTTCTTGGGCAGGTAGTTGATCAGAGGGGTGAGCGCGCTATTGAGGGAGAGGTGGTAGATGATAATGAAGACCAGAAAGATAATCATGAGGATCAAGGGACCCAGCGCGATTCTGCTGCTAGCGGTTCCAATGGCAAACAAGCCGATCAAGCAAACCATCAAAAGGTAGCAGCCGACTGTGAGGTGCTGCAACGCGCGGACGTATGCCTTGCCCTGCGTGTCGATGTGCGCATTGGAAACGTAAAGCATGTTGTAGCGGTAGGCAAAGTAAAAGAGATAGAGACCAATCGTCGCGAAACCCATAACCAAAGGAGCGATACAAGAGTAAGTAATGGCTGCATTCCGAGTCCAAGTCAGTGACAGATTTAGGAGAAATTGATGTTCAGGATCTTACCAATAACAGCAAGAAGAGTGAAAACTGGGTACACGGTTCCCCATCCCAGCCCAGCCAAGGTGGACCAGCGAGTGTACATTTTACGGGGAGTGTTGTCCAAGAACTTTCCGAGGATTTTGCCAACAACCAGTCCGCCAATTTGAAGCAATGCTCCCGAGCTGAAAGACAGCCCTTGCAAAAGGATATAGGTGATGTAGAAGTTGGAGACTTTGGGGATGTTGTTGGCCAGCAATGAAGCAGCCTCTTGAGGTTGTTGGACAATCTTAGTGGCCACCGAACTGGCTGACGAGGCAAGGGTAACAACGAGGAAGACCTGAACCACTTGGAATGCGAAATAGAAGTTCTGAGTGGTCAGTTCGATCTCGGCCTGGCTAGGTGCGCCTCCAAGTTTTGCCATCACTATCGAGGACCGGGGTCAGCAAAAACTCCCATGAATATAGGACAGGATTGACTTACATCGAAGAATGATAGGCAACAGGGCCATGAGTACCGACATCAAGATAACCGGAAGAAGAGATGTGATAGCACCCTTGAGCCAGTCCGGGCAGTTATCAATGAAGGAAAGGAACTTGACCTTGTCCGTCAAGAAGTTGATGTTGGAGATGGCACCGACAACAGCCGTAGGAATTGCCCAGAAAATAATCAACGCGACAACAAAAGCGATGGTTGCGGAATGCCGAATAATGCGCTCCCACCACTTGATACGCAGGTTAGACCAGATGACCTGGGTGGGTTCGAGACCAATGTATCGTGGTGCCATGTGCAAGGGAAGGTTATGAGCCACTAAATTCTTGTTAGTTTCAAATCAATGCATGATAAGTCTTTTGAAGGGTGTCGAGAAACAGATGGGGAAAACCATACCGGACTGGAAAGCGGCTTGGGCATCCGCCTGGTGGTAGAATTCGACAAAGACGGAAGAGACTAGTTTCGCATCTCCGGCGCGGTGCTTCTCTTGCAGTTCTTCAATCTCGGGGTTGAGACGCTCGATTTCAGCGCGTGCCCAATTGATCGTGTCCACTTTCTTGCCGATGAGCATCTTGAGTCTGTGAGTGGGTCTGTCCTTCGGCTTGATCCAGCGAGCAGCAACGGAGCCTGATTCATCATCAGGGTCTTCTCCGATGTTCTCGGGAACGATTGGGCCGTCTTCAACGTTGCCCTGCTTCTTCAAAGCCTTGAGGCGCGCGGCGTTGGCAAGCGTGATGAGTTTGGTCTCGGCAGCCTCGAGCTTCATGGCAGCATCGGTGCGCTCTTCAACCTTCTCTTCCAATTTACTGGTGTCCGAGGCAATCCAAACATTTTGCACCTTGGCGGGACCAAACATCCGGCGGATCTTGTCGCGACTCAGATAATCCTGAGTGACTGCGGTAAATAACACGGTTCGCGACGAGATTTTGTTGGCGTAAGCCGGAGAAAGCGCGTAGGCCTGTCGCAAGTTGATATAGAAAAGACTTTCACGGGTGACGGTGAAGAAGACAAATCCTGAACGGGAATCGCGTTGTTAGCCCCAAGAAAACCCTGCCAGGGTTTCGCGGGGAGATTTTGTGGAGGCCTTACCAACAAACAGCCATGCGACGAAAGCATGGGCAAAGTAGCGGCCGTACGTCTGATCCGAGACATTGGCGATACTCAAAAGGTCCAGTTGCTGTTTGTTGCCGCCACCGGTCGCATTGACGGGGAAGAGGATGGGAAAAGTGATGCAGGCGCCCACAAAGCAGATCATCGAAACCGTCTTCAAGAAGCGCAGCAGGAGGTAGGCATCCATAGAATGATGTTGCAGAACATATTCGTCGGGCAGTTGATACATATCACGAAGCCAACCAATCAGACCAGTAGAGGAAGGGGGCGTTCGCTCTTCGGGGCGCAACACTCCCAGGTACGTCCGCGGCATGTACATACGGTGCTCACTGCGACGCAGAATCACAAACACCAGGACCATCGCGACGGCCACCACCAAGGACGGGATCAAGGTGACGACCAATCCCGAGGCCGAGTTGGACGAATCCTGCGGGTTGTCATCCTACAACAACTTTAGTTAAGATCTTTGTTTCTTTTCTTTTTCTTTCTCTCCCGAGCGTTCACAGGGTGATGCGATCGCAGCCAATTGCAGAGTGCGTAAAGGGAACTTACAGCGCGGCGGGTCAGCTGGTGGATGTGATGAAGGCCCGTTAGGCCAGCATCATATATTCCCATTGTGATGGTGGATCAGACCCGTTCCCTCCCAGCGTACGTGAATCTCGCTTCGATCGTTTGCCCTTCTGATGGGAGTTTTATTCAGGGATCGAGATACGAGCCGGTTATCACGTGCAACCAGCAGTTGTTTCGGGATGGAGCTTCGCCGACCGGGGCAGAATCTGCAGGAATCCCGAAAAAAGGGGGGAGAATGAAAGAATTATGATCAGGGCCGACGATCGAGGATTATGATAAACCCAATTAAAGAATGAATCAACCCCAGGGTTGGAGAGAGGAAAGGGAAAGAAGAAAAAGAAAGAAAAGAGAGAGTGACGAAGAGTTCAAGGGGACTCAAAGCTCAAAGGGAGGGAGGGGTTGCGATAGCTGGGTGGATGCCCTCTGCTTTTTTTTTTTTTTTCTTGAATAATTTTTTATCGTTCAATAATGTTGTTAATCTCTGGTCACCGAAACCCAAAAACTCAAAGGCGCCAAGCGAACATGCCAATTGGGGTTTTTCTGGCGCGAATGAATGGACGACCAGGAGAATGGTTCCGTGGGAAAACTCCTCGTTGGCCTGTTGCGACTAGGATAGCTACTTTGAAGGAGAGCTAGTAGGAACTAGTGTTGAAAAATTTGAAAAATAGAGGAAAAAAGAAGGGATGCTCTCCACCGGGGAGATAGAGCGAGTCAGAGGCGTGCCCAGGGTTGAACCAGACATGGATCGGAAGATGAGATCTTTGGTAGAGAGCGCCAGAGAGCGGGAGATGGAATGTGATGACGAGGCCCAGGCGACGCCCGATCCCCCTTCAACTTTGTTTTGACTAGTTCGATAAGAGCCGACGATCTCGGATTTGCCGTCTGGAATAATGAGGGCGCTTCAGCCACCGGAGGCAGTGTTGGCCCTATTGGATCCGTTTCTAGTTACTCCGTAGTTAGTTAGTTAGTTGGTTGATTAATTAATCCATAAAGATAAGGCAGTGGCCGACCGTGGTGGCTGGACAAGATCAAGAGATTGATGAACGAGGGGAGTAATTGCGAATGAATCGTGTTGGCAGACTCCTACTCCGTCCGGTAGGAGGAAGACCAGAGTAACCCTACGTGGGTGCGCTGGCAGCGTTACGTAAGGATGAGGTACGACGAGGTACGGAGTACCTGGTACATGGGAGGTACCTGTGTTGGGTGGCAAATTGCAGGCTGTGACCCTGGGACGACGGTACCTTTGCAGTACCAGGGTACGAGCGCCGCCCCTCCCCGACACCTGAAGCAGGTGGCGTTCATCCGTCACTCCGTGGCCAACTCAGGACAAGCAGAATAGAATGACGCGATCTTCGCACTTGGGGTCAAATCCGTCGAAAACTCAAAAAGACCACATCCGTAGGTCCGTTCGACGGTCCGCATCACCAGCGGCGTCATGTCTGCCAGCCTGCATGTTTTCCTCCGTGAAACAGCATCGCAATCCACATACACACCCTCGAGTGGCTTTGACGACACGACACGAAAGGGCCAGATTTGCCACGGGATTGGGAACGGTGCAGATCCAATCATACGATGATCGGCGCCTCTCCCGTCTAAGAATCCCAGCCACGACAATCAATCATCCAATCTCCTCATCCGTCTGTCACGCAAAACCATTGGAGTTTGGACCAATTCTAAAGCCCAGATGGATCATTTAGAATGGGGTCTTTCCTCTCACTTCGCCAGCCCTATCTCCCCGTTCCTCCCCACGAACGGGTCTGCACCTGACCCCGACTGCGATGTGCCCAGCCATCCGGTCCACCGTCCATATCTCCCCCATCTCCATCTGATCTCAATGTCTATCTCCACAGGGGTAACCCATGGTCCCTGAACCGATGACAGCATCCATGACGCTTACATCCTCGCGTTATGTCCATCTTCTGATCTATCAACCGGCAGGGCAGCGGCAGGACCGTCTCGGCCCCCTTCTGGTTTAGAGGGCAACTGTTTGATCGGTCAATCGGCTCTATCTCACACATTAGGCAATTACCCGGCAAGCCACAGCTCCATCCCCAATTTATTGACTTCTCCCGTGGAAAACCACATGGGCGTGATATCATTCTCGTTCCCCTTGCCTCCTTGCGATTGTGAATTTGGCCGGGGTGGAACCGTAGTGACTTCATGAGATGGGGGGAGGATTCATGTTATCTTGTCTATGTTTAGTTGTTCCTAATTTTGAGAATCGTCCTTGCAACCGAGCTTATTCCCTCGGACTAGTTCCTAACTTCCTGATCTCTTACTGCCTGGTTACAGCTCCCGATGACACTGCAGGAAAGGGAAAACGCCAAGAAGGCATTCCTTTTTCAGGGATGTTGTTTCTGACCAGGGCCTTCCTTGTCCGGCGATTGCGACTTAACTTCCCGCACTAACCATATGAATCAAGCGATTTAAATTTCTTTATTTGGTCAGATTGTCAATGTTCATTGAAGCATTCGGCATTGTTGTTTGCTGTTATTTTCTGATTCGGTGTCCGGAACGAACTAACCAACTAGGCTGGGGTTGAATTATATAGCAGGGTTCGTCGTGTTCTAGAAAATGCACGATATCCAGACTGAAATCAACAGTTAATGTAAGCGCTCTAAGCATAGACCTAATGTTGAAGGTGAGATTTGGTTTTTACTATGTCTGCGGCGATATAATAAATGGAGATAGGCGAGGTAAAAGTAAAAGGAAAGATCTATTTGATCTACTTTCTTTGCTCAAGATCATGATTGTCTAGCGAATCATACAGGACCTGATCTTGACTGTTTTAAGACCTAGCGAGGGTCTGAGACAGCCAGTATAGGGATTAGTTCCTACCGAGCATTCTATTCTCTTGATGGTTTCTTTGTCGCAGGACAATTAGTTACATAGAAAGCCTGTACGGAAATGGCTTCATGCTTGCTACCTAGTTTGGAGCAAGGTGCTGGCCTTTGGATGCCTGAGGCAAGATACCAAGCTCTCGGTTGTTTGCTTACGCCTCCAAGGCACCTTTTAGATAGACAACACCGCGGAAGACCCCGATTCCTTGCATCAATCAATTCAGCATTGATCAACGTATCCCTCCATCTATTAATTTCATTCACTGCGGTGCGCCCGGTCGGTCCCTGCGGAGCGTCAACAGTCAACAGCCCCTACGCATAAGTACACTTCGAAGCAACCAACTCCTTACCTATCTATTTAACTATTTCGTGTACCTACTTGTTTGAACCATCACTAAATATAATCAACAAGCAAAACACCAACCGCCAATCAACCTCATTCGAACATGTAAAAGTCACCATAAACAACCCCTCCCCCCTTCCTAGGTAAAACTCAAACCCAAACCCAAGCCCCATCCGAGACAGTACTTTTTGCTCCGCGCGTTTCACCAGTGAGACAGACACCGTAGTTAGTGCCGGGCGCAAAACCCCAAACCCCGACCAACACCTTCCTCATCTAAGGTAGGCCGCCTAACGTATCTAGCTACGGGAAACGATCCAGCTGGAACCCCACCCCTCGAGTCAGAAAGGCAAGACAAGACCGTGCTTATTGGTCAACGTGTCCATTCGGTACTTTTTTTTTTACTCATGCAGCTATCCACTCAAGGGGTCGAGCCAAACTAAAGAGAGAAAAAAAAAAAAAAAAAGAAAAAACTGTGTGTCTATCCGCAGGCCCGCCGCACCGCATCGAGACCTGCCATATGCTGTGTCGCGGGAGACGGATGCAGGTCGATCGCATATCGGGCCTCGAGTCTCGCATCCCCGTGCGTCGAGGCCAATGAGGAGTCGAGGACATGTTTGTTTGTGGGGAGGGACGAGGGAAAGGGGGTGAGACTGTGAGATTACTTTGAGATTTACGCATATACATAGAACAGACACCGTACAGCACACAGTGCACTGTGGGTAAAATAAGTAAACAAATAAACGAGCTGAAAGTGGGACATCCATTAATTTATTCACGGTCTAAAACTAGTGCTACTATGTACAAATGCACCGAGTTGGTTCAATCATGCATGACAGAGAAGTGTATTGTAATACGGCTGCCTGCAAACCGCTTGTTACCGCTGAATTGTGCGTGTCGTGCCGAGTAAAGAAAAAAGAATGAGGATAGACATTGTGCTGCGCTTTTGGGGTGTCGTTCAGAGATCGGACGTGTCGGATGCCGAACAGATTTCCTCCTCGAATGTGTCGATGCCTCGGATGGGAGGCAGTAGCATTAGCAAACTAAAGAGAATCTCGTTGAATTGGAACTGTAGATCCGGTCGCAGCTGTTTGTGCATCTTCAACAACTCGCCGGTGGACCAGCCTCGCTCGGGATCTTTCAAGTCCACATCATAGCTTTCCTCTAATAGCAACCAGATGAAAGTCTCGCAGGCCGGGTGTCGATCGAGTTCGTGGTCTTTAGCGATGGTGCAGAGATGATTGAGGAAGCGTCCGGTCTTGCTTGGAGAATCCTGGAAATCCCACAGCGTTGCCGTGATATAGATCAAAGCCGCGGTGCGGGTGAGTTCCTGGGTTGGCGCATTCCGGACAACATACATGCGTGAATCTTCGGGGATCTGAGAAGGGCGCGGTCCGCTGGAAAGTAAAGGAAATAGAGGGCTGTCCATTTGAAAAGCAGAATGGCGCTGAGGAACGGAGGACAGATATGCTCTTGTGTTGTGCTCCAGCATGAGTTCTTCTGCGCCGCGAAGGAACGTGGTAAGCCATTGCTGATTCTCGTCGCCTCCGGAGGGATTTGGAGACGGAATCATAAGATATCGCACGAAGTGCAAGAAGACCTCGACTGCGTTGCTGGCCCCCGCTCGGGACCGCAGGATTTGGACAGCCTGGTCCGCATATCCTCTGGCTTTCTCTTTCGTCCCGAAGCGCTCTTCCTGGAGCGCCATCCCCGTCATGGCCATGGCAAGACTGTCTGCGTTGATGGGTAAGGATCCCGTTAAAGCCTTGTCGATATCGCTTGTTACTTGTTTCACATGATTATCGGCTTCATTACTGCTTGGTAAGTTATACAATTGAAGTTTCCAGCGGGCGCAATATGATAGAATCACAGATTGGAATGCTAGCGAATGGCTCATTGCCGTTCGGAAGATCTGATTTTTTACATATTTATTCTGGCCAGACCAGTAGGTGAGGCGGTTGGTCCAATAGTCGGCCAGTTCAAGATCGGCTTTCGAGCAGAAATCGGGGTAACTGTCGAAGGGATCTTTTCTGGAGGCATCGAGTAAACTGACGGGCGAGACGGGACGTGGGTCATCTGTGGGGTAGGAAGCGGATTTCAGCATTGGGAACCCGGCGGGGACCTGTGACCCAACAGGATTAGCAGTTGAAAATCGAATCAGAAGGACATTGATCAGAATTCAAGAGATATTGTTCAATGGCATTGTCATCGGCAAATGTGAATCAATGCGACGACGGGAATGGCGGTTTCACATACCAAGTCCTTGTCGTCCGCCACCGACTCAATCCGATCTGGGCTTTCCCGAGGTCCGACGGGCTCGTTGAAGTCAAAGTCCTCGTCCTCCAAGTCCAATGTTTTTTGTTGCCAGGGGAAATAGTGAAGCGAACGTCCGCGAAGGTCTCTGCGGGGATGGGAATGCTTGCGCTGTTTGCGTTTCTCCTGAACATGGTGGCGCATCACATGTGCTCGCTTTTCCCGGGACGAGGAGTTGGAGTCGACAAAGTAGAAAAGTTGGTTTTTGGCGGAATTATTCTCTGATGAAGAAGGGTACTTTCGTCTTTTTATTTTCACGGGACTCTGATGAGCCTCGTCAGGCGAACCTATCTCACGAAATGACTGGTCAGTTTGGGATGGACGAGGACGCGGGAGACAGCCATAGGAATTAGGGGCCAATGCCACCGACCTTGCCCGGAAAGTCGTGAAGACGCATCAGAAGCCGCTTCGGAATGTGTCAACTCAGCCGAAGGGTGACTGCCCGCAGACATTGCTAGATGGGCAGAGGGACTCTCTGCGATGCGATTCAACTGACTAATCGGAGGAGGGGGCGCAGAAGGGGCCCTCAGGACAGCATATCGAGGTCACGATCAGGAGGAAGGCGCCAATGAATACGACAATTGCATTGAGGGCGTCATTGCAGGACCGTGGCTTGAAGACAAAACGGCGACTTTTGAGCCGGTTAGGCAGAGAAGGTAGTCAGATTGAGACATGGCCGGGGAGAGCAAGCTTATCTACTCCAAAGTGCGAGTGCCACTGTACAGTACAGTACGGGGGGGCAAGGCGCATAAGTGTCAAGTAGCAGGTAGCAGATACAGTTTAGCACTATCAACCTAGCACGACCCCGACCTCTAGTTCTCAAGTCGGAAGTGACAAAAGTCAACCAGCAGCTCCATTGGGCCTAGTGCAGGCCCCGTGGATTTGACTCCGAAAGTCTATCAAAGGCTCAGGAAGCGGGTCATTGGCTCGCTGCAAGCGGCTGCGCTGGGAAAGGATCCGCTTGGTCGTTTGGCCGGAGGGCTCGAGGACCTTTGCCCAGATGCGGCTAGCCTGCATGCACTTGCAGGGTTCCTGGCAACTTGGCAAGTGGCGGAGGCGTCCGTGCGCACTCACCGCTGAAGTAAGCAGAAAACCACTTAACACGTCGGGCCCCGCAGGAACCTTTCTCCGACGCGTTCGCGTTCTGTACGCGTCCCACCCAAAAAAGAGCAAAAAGAGCAAAAGAGCGATTATCGCCAAACTTCTCCCTTCCCTAGCAACGGGAAATCCCACCCATCCCGAAATCAACCCCCGCCTGTTCAATTGCGACAAATAAACACCTCCCGTCATTTCCTTCGTCGCAGACCACACCTACTCTATCTCACCAATTCGTCTACTCTATCCCCCTCAGCGGCCATCTGTTGGCCGCACTTCGTCCCACCATGTCGTCCCTCTTTGACGCCGTCCTGCAGTCCGAGCTGGGCTCGACGACCGGGCCTCGTGATTATCGCCTCCATTCCGACCAGCTCCCCAGCTCGCGACCGCAGCCCCCGTCCGAAAGCAATGGTCCCATGAGCGATGCGCATGCCTTTCCAGATGACCAGGTCCCCGAGAACGGCACGTCGACCACCAGCCGGCTCCGAAATCCCTACCTGCCAGGACCTCCTCCGGTAGTCGACGTTGCGGGCGAGAAAGTACGCCAGGCATTCGAAGAATTGCTCGAGACCTTCGTCGACGATCCGCTATCGTCGGCGCCCCCTCCGACCTCGTCGCAAGCTTTCAGCGACAAATACTACATCGCCCAAATCCAGGGCATGCAAAAATTTGGCCTTTCAACCCTTTACGTCGATTTCGCCCATCTGACTACCTTAGATAACCAGATTTTGGCGGACGCCATCACGAACCAATACTATCGGTTCCATCCCTTCCTAACACAAGCCTTGCATAATTTGATCGCCAAATATGTACCAGAATACTACGCAATCCATCGTGAGATCGATCCTTCGAACCAGGAGGCGACATCGTCGATGTTGACAGCCGGTGCCAGTACGAGCGAGAATCCGCTGGACCCCCACCAAGCGGAAAAAACTCACCGACAGAAGACGCGCCACCAGCAGAGCGATAAACTCTTCTCCCTGGCTTTCTACAACCTACCCCTAGTTTCTCGACTCCGGCAGCTACGGACCTCCCAGATCGGAAAGCTGCTATCCGTGTCGGGCACAGTCACGAGAACGTCAGAAATTCGCCCGGAACTGTCCTTGGGAACGTTTATATGTGAACAGTGCAAGACAGTTATTCCCGATGTGGAGCAGACTTTCAAGTACACCGAGCCCTCAAAATGTCCGAACAACGTCTGCGGCAATCGTTTCGGGTGGAGGCTGGATATCGGCAAGAGCACCTTCGTCGATTGGCAGAAGGTGAAATTGCAGGAATCGTCCCATGAAATCCCCACCGGCAGCATGCCCCGCACCATGGATGTGATCCTGCGTGGTGAGATGGTTGACCGTGCCAGGGCTGGTGAGCGGTGCATCTTTACCGGTACTTTGATCGTCATTCCCGATGTGAGCCAACTGGGACTTCCTGGTGTGCGCCCGGAGGCCGTCCGCGACGACAGTCTCCGTTCGAGTGAAGTTGGAGGCGGCGGAGTATCAGGCATTAAGGCTCTTGGCGCTAAAGATCTGACCTATCGACTTGGCTTCCTGTCTTGTATGGTCATTCCCGATCTGTCCACCCCGGGTCAGCGGTCACAGCTGGCGAACGGCCAGGCGCAAAATATTCTCAACGCCTTGAACCCCACGGACGAGGATGTGACTGAGGACAAGGCGCAAGAGGCGCTCCTTCAGAGCCTAACTCCCTGGGAAGTTGAGGACATGAAGAAACTGGTGCATTCCGATTACATCTATTCCCGTCTCGTGGACTCTATTGCGCCTATGGTCTATGGTCACCGGCAAATCAAGAAAGGTTTACTTCTTCAGCTGATCGGCGGTGTCAGCAAGACCACGGAGCAAGAAAGCATGCAGCTTCGTGGTGATATTAACATCTGTATCGTTGGCGATCCGTCGACTAGCAAAAGTCAATTCCTGAAGTAAGTTGATGATCAACCGGTACCGTCCTGGGACCGTGCGCTGACAACACCAGATACATCTGCTCCCTGCACCCTCGTGCGGTCTACACCAGTGGTAAAGCTTCGTCTGCAGCTGGTTTGACTGCCTCGGTCGTCAAGGATGCCGAGACCGGAGAATTCACCATCGAAGCTGGTGCTCTGATGCTTGCTGTATGTTATATGATCTCCTACGCTACATTCTTCCGGGATACTAATTAACTCTCTCAGAACGGAGGCGGTATCTGTGCGATCGACGAGTTCGACAAAATGGATCTCAGTGACCAGGTGGCTATTCACGAAGCTATGGAACAGCAAACCATTTCTATCGCCAAGGCCGGCATCCACACCACCCTCAATGCGCGGGCATCGATCCTTGCCGCTGCCAACCCGATCGGCGGTCGGTATAACCCCAAGGTGCCATTGCGTGCCAACCTAAACTTCAGTGCTCCCATCATGAGTCGATTCGATCTCTTCTTCGTGATTAGGGATGAACCCAACGAGACGGTGGATCGCAACCTGGCGGACCACATTGTCAACGTGCACATGAACCGTGACGAGGCTGTGGAGCCCGAGTTGAGCACCGAACAGCTGCAACGGTATATTCGCTTCGCTCGCACGTTCAAACCGGTGTTCACCGACGAGGCCAAGGCGCTGCTTGTTGAAAAATACAAGGAGCTCCGTGCCAACGACGCTCAAGGTGGCATGGGCCGGTCGTCTTATCGCATCACGGTCCGACAGCTTGAATCTCTCATCCGTCTCTCCGAAGCCGTTGCCAAGGCCAACTGCGTGGAAGAGATCGTGCCTAGCTTTGTGCGTGAGGCCTACGATCTCCTCCGGCAGAGTATCGTCACCGTCGAGAAAGACGACGTCGAAGTCGACGACGAAGAGAACGCTGAAGAATACCGGGAAGAAGATGAGGAAATGGGCGAGACGGGCGAAGGCGACAGTCCCATGCGGGATGTGCCCGACGAGGAGCCGAAGCAGCCCCGCGAGAAGACCAAGATCTCGTTTGATAAGTACATGAAGATCCTGAACTTGATCGTGCAGCGTCTCGGCCAGGATGAGGCGGCGTCCGGCGAGGGTGTCGAGCAGGAGGACCTGATTGTCTGGTACCTCGAGCAGGTTGAATCGGAGCTGAACACCGAGGAGGATCTGCAACGGGAGCGTGCCTTGTCTGCCAAGGTCTTGAAGCGCATGGTTAAGGTTTGTTTCCCCCGTATTGACTACCTGAAAGACTGTCTGAAAGCCATGCTAACCACTCTTCTCTTCAGGATAACATTCTGATGCCCATCCGAGGCGAGGGGTTGGTTGACACAGCCAATGACGAAACCCAAGGAGAGCAGCTGCAGCGGACGGTTTATGTTCTGCATCCCAATTGTGCGGCTGATGAGTTAGTGTTTAATGCCTAAGATAAGATTAAGAGTAATGATACATATTGCATATGCTACTGTTTCCACGTGTTATGATCTAACCTGGTCATTCAGCGTAAGAGATATAGCTCAAGCTGATCTACTATAGGATAGAAGCTGAGGACACAAAGCCCAGATAAATCTTGTGAAAATGGACCACATAATCAGATGACCAAACAAGCAATAAAGATTAAATTATCGAATCATAACCATTGGGTGGTATCAAAATTAGAAAGAGACCCTCTCGCATTCCTCATTGAGCCACTCCATATACTTCTGCATGCTGGGCACGTGGGAGCGCCAGCTACTTCCAGCCATTGATCGATGCACGGTTTGTGGAAGTTGACTCCACAGCGGGCCTTGCACCAAACCAGTTCATCATTTTGATGTTCATTATTATCGTCGTCGTCGTCGTCGTCGTCATCTTGATCATAACCATCATCGTGGTCCTCATCGTCGCTATGGTCGCTCTCCTCTTCATCATCCGCATCGCCATCGTGCTGTGGAACACGCAACTCGCACAAACAAATCCCACACTCTCCTTCCACCTCGCGGCGCTGGACTTGTGGAGTATCATCCCGACAGACCTGATCCTCGGCACTTCTGGCGCCACGAGTCGCAGTATCAGAGGTCGCTGGTCTTGTTTCCTGGCTCTGACTTTGACTCTGACTCCGGCTTGAAACAGAAGCTGGCGCCCTTGCTCGACTAACAGGAGCCTGTCCCTGCGCCTGCATTGATCGAGGCACGGTTCTTGCGATTTCTGACGAACTGACAGTTTCGGTGGAGGGTCTTCTGGCTGTGGTATAAACGCGCTCTCCCCGGGAGGTAGAAGTGTTTCCGCTCGACGTGCTGCCTCTCGCGCTAGCAGAGTTGACGACTGTGTTTGCGCTGGACCTGCTATTCTCCTGCTGACGGGGAGACGAGCTCGCAGCAGTGACTGATCGATACTGATCACCTCGAGCCTCCTCGACACGTCTTCTCAAGTCAATATTATTCTGAATGGCTTGAACGATCAGGATGGTCAGGTCGTCGATACTCGTATCGCCTCCAGCGGACTCCGGAGCGACTCTTGCGGGTTCAAACCTCGCTGGCTCTGCTCGCCTCGCTGACCCCGCCGGCCTTGCCTGTCTCGTCGACGCCGTGGAGCGTCTAGAAGACGTAGAAGCAGCAGCAACAGCGCCCCGCTCACCCAGATACGCCCTAACCTTCTCGCTCCAGCCCTTCTCCAACCCCGAAGCCTGATCCTTATGCCGCCAACACAGAACATGCGGACCGAGCTCTGTCAAGAGGGGATCAATGCTCCGACCAACTCGAAGGTCCTTGGTGCCTTGGTGCAGAAGCATCATCGCGGAGCTGCGACCGTGTTGGTTCGTGTGGGTGCGACACCGGCGACCTTGTGAGGGGGCAATACCGGCGCAGCGTCTATCAATTTCTGGCTCGAGGCCGATGATGTCGGAGAGAGGGGGGATTAATGGGGAAGAGTATGCGATGGGGCGGTGGTGGGTTTGGAAGGACATGATGGTGGGTTTTGTGTCGGGTTGTTTTGTTTTAGTGGGGGTATGGCGATGATGGGATAAGATAAGATGGGCGTTTGCGTCTATCTGTCTATCTAGGGGGAAGGGATAAAGGCTTTAAGTTATACCCGGTTGAGTAGGAATTCAATTATTTGTGCTGCCTGGGGCTGTACATTATCCCAGTCGGCACAGGAATTGCGTCACGAATGCATAGCCATACCCGGTCTTCGGAATAGGAATGCGAAAGCGCTAAAGAGAGATGGATGGGCATGCTAGACACCGACAGCCTCGAGGCTGTGCTTACCAGGGGGTCTCACGAAAAGAGGGGTTCTTAGCTTTCTACAGGGGTTTGGGACTTTGGTCGGCGCGAGATGTAGCCGTGACGCTAATTATAGCTGGACGATGGTGGTCATTGGTTACTAGTTTCTAGTGCGAACGGGAGGTATGAGAGAATGAACAGGGGAGAGCGGCTATTTGGGGCATGGGGGATTAGGAACCATGCTAGGTGGACATGTCCATGACTCGCGAGTGTTCTGGTTCTGGTCTCTCGTGGATGAGCTGGTCTGCATTGTGACGTTTGGTAGAGTGCTTAGCCTTAATCTGAGAATAATGACATCATGGCTGAGGCCCTCGATCAGCCCCCAAATGTAAATGCTATGGTTTAATTAGAGCTCGGTAGACAATGAAATTGATCTGTGGAGCCAGGCCTCCTAGAATAAATATACCGTTAAAGTGTTCGGCTTGAGAATAATATATCGATTGTTTCGAACATCCAAGTCATAACTGTCCATAACATACTGACGGCGTTCAATCTACGTTGGTACCGTCATTGTCCCCTTTAGTTTTCAAATTGCCAGCCTCTTCGGACAATAGCAGTTGCACATCAGTGTCCCCGGGCTTTTCTTTCCATCTTACCCATGGCCGCCAGGGCCCACGTCTTCTAGGCCATGATAAAAGTATGCTGTCAGAGGCGACTTCCACAGGGTTATCATGACCTTCTTGTTTGCGAGCAGGCCAAGAATGAAGAAAAGGATCCCAGAAAGCACTAGTAGACCAGGGAAGATCAACCAGAGCCACTGCACGATCACGACAGATTGCAACGCCGGTGCCGCCGCTCACGGGGGCGGATCGAGTTGAGTACCTCACCACCTGCTGGATAAACGGGTCAAAGGCAAGGAACAGAACGATTATCCCCGCCCCAAAAGATGCTATAGGCTGCGTCTTCCGGAACAGCATCTTGAGCGGCCCGAACGGCCCTCGACTGGCACTGTCAAAGGCCTGCATCTCGAGGAGTGGTCTGGGGGCACCACGAAACCAGGTCCACTTTGTTTGGCTCATGATCTCCCCAATCATAAACAGAAGTGATGTTTTGCAGCCGGTTGCGAGCACCGAGATAATGGCACCCAAGGATAAGTCGTACGGAAGCTTGGGTCGAGTGTTGTTGCCGAAGGCTAGGAGGATGCCACAGATTGTGAGAAAGCAAACGGTGCTAAAGATGGCCGCAAGTACTTCTAGGAGCCACTTATTGAGGTAGCAGTTGTTCCAACCTCTCCCATTTGATCTTTGGGAACTTTTCCCTTGTTTTCTTTTTCATGTTGCGGTTAACGTGGGTAATTGTTGACGCTATTGTCAGGTTAGCTTATTTTGGGGTCTTTAGAACTGACAAAGTTTAGCCTGGCCAACTCACATAGCAAGGGGGAGAGAGACACCCAAGTCTTTCGGCCTGTTCAATCCTTCCTTGCAGAATTAATTTCCAGTTATGGACTTGCGGTCTGCAATCTTGAAGAACAGATCAATTGACCTCACCTTTTCACCGTAGCTGATCCAACCATGAGCTTTGCCATCGAATTAGCTGCCGTAGGTAGCTTGCACTTGGGGCGTTGCCTGGCGCGCCGCATACAACTGCGGAGCATAAAAGGAATACGAAACGTGGTCGTTTTACGAATTGGATCGACTGGATCGACATTTTCGAGATAAAGCACAGTGTTCAACGGACATTCAATCCAAGTGAAAGGAAACAAGGACGAAAATTAGCCTCAGTGCATTGCAGAGAAACCGTGTACACAAGTATGATCACAAATGAAGTAAAGATCGAGGTCTAGTGATGAGTAAGTACCTCTCCAGATATAACTATGAGCATGGTATTTTCTCCACAGAGTGCACCATACACTTCGCTGTCGCACAATTCTTAAGAACTTCTCGCGCTTAAGCCGATTTCAACGGTCTAGGATTGGCGTAAACCCCCTTATTCAGCTTCCTCAGTAGCTTCCAGAGATCTTATGAGCCTGGTTGAAGAATGCCGTAGATACCGAAGTGATTGTCCGGGGTTTCTTCATCTTGGGTATCTCTTAGACAATGAACTGTTTGCTACGGTCTTAGCAAGATTTGTGTATTGTCGAGCAAGTACCCTGTTCACACAACTTCTAGGGGCAGTTCTTTCCTTGACCTCGGTGTTTCGGTATAGATGCTAGCTAACTGGCTCATAGATCGCAGTTCTTCTTCTGGTCTCCACGGACTTCCTCCTACCAGATACTCTGTTGAGCCCAACGTGACGTTGACGCGAAAAGGAGCATGAGAAACTCCCTGTAATTGGCAGCTTCACGCTAGGGCTGGATATGTTCTTGAGGCTTGTTAGGAGTAGGTCCAGTGTCAAGACCGGTGGTATCTTAGTCCAGAACGTGGTACGGAGTACAAATGAAGACTGGCTTTTGTTTCACGGTGACCTGATGACGTCGATTGTATTGAGAAGAACTCAATTAGCCGACCGAGATCACCCTCTACTGTGTAGTTACACCATACGGAATAATAACCGACAGGTGAATTCGGTCCAGAGCAGACCGTTGGTCCCGCAGTCTAAGAATAAACCGAACACGTTCCTGGCCCAGAGGCCAATCCGAACATGCTGTGTACCATACCACGCGATCCAGAGAACGCATGACAGTCGAAGCGAACGACGGCCAGAAGCAGAAAACTTGACTGGCTCTGCCGGTTGGACCCTTGGTCCGTTTTCTTGGGAATAGTGAGCCCACTAACTCGGGTGGAGCCCTCGACCCGCCGAGATGATGACGACGATTGGGAGAACAAGTGAGACCACCCGCTTGCGGACTTCGCTCGGAACAATCCCATTGCCCGGTGGGATGGAGAGTCTGGAGACTGGAGAGGGCGAGGCACAGCTTTCGCTAGAACGGAGTAATTTTCTCCAGACTCCCAGGCAACGCCGATAGCCCGACCCGTTTTCAACCGGAGTCTGTACGGAGTAATGCATGGCATGACGGGAAGCCGACCGACCACGCGTTCGATATCTATTCCGTACAGCAGGGTAAGAGTAAGACAAAGGTGCCTGGCAGATATCTGACACCCGATGCAGAACCGCGCATCAAGCCATTAAATGAAGGGATGATCGTCCCGCCGGTTGACGTTGCCTCTTCGGCCTGTACCGACGATCGCAACCGACCAGGGCCAGATGCAGAGTAAATGGGAGAGGGGTGATTGGTCATTTGAGCGGTGTTTAGAGAAGACAATTGATGGATGGAAGAGATTACAAGATTAAATTGATAGATGAAGGGCATGTAATGGGGATCCTTCAAGGGGGGAAGTTGTACTCCGTAGTTGTAGTTGTAGAGAGGAGTTCGTAACAAAGAGGGAGAAAGACGGAGGGGAAGACGTAAATTACCGCCCGCGCGTACGGTACGCAAACGGGCCCCTCCTTTCCCCTTAAATATCCCGCCTTTTCCTTCTTTTGCTTCATCTCCTCCCAAGCCTCTCTCTCTCTCTCTCCCTCTCTCTCTCTCCTCACCGATTTCTCTTCAATCACTTCCGTCATCATGTCTGCTGGTTCAGTTCTCGTCGCTGGGTAAGCATCTACCCTTTCTCTTTCATCCTTTCTGTCTCTGTCTTTCTCTACATAAAATACACCTCCCAGAACTAACCCCGCAATTCTCTAGTGGCACGGGCTACATTGGCTCCTTCACCACCCTCGCTCTGCTCGAGGCCGGTTACAAGGTCGTCGTCGCTGACAACCTGTACAACTCCTCCGACGAGGCTCTGAAGCGCATTGAGTTGATCTCCGGCAAGAAGGCCGAGTTCGCCCACCTGGATGTCACCGACGAGGCCGCTTTCGACAAGGTCTTCGAGGCCCACCCCGACATCGACAGCGTCATCCACTTCGCTGCTCTGAAGGTACATACTCTGTCTTTCCATCGCTCCCGATCTCAAAATGCCTCGCAATCTGCTCACATGTTTGCGAATCTCCTCAGGCTGTCGGTGAGTCCGGTGAGAAGCCTCTGGACTACTACCACGTCAACGTCTACGGCACCATCTGCCTACTCCGCTCCATGGTCCGCCACAATGTCAACAACATTGTCTTCTCCAGCTCCGCCACCGTCTACGGCGATGCCACTCGCTTCCCCGATATGATCCCCATCCCCGAGCACTGCCCTCTGGGCCCCACCAACCCCTACGGAAACACCAAGTTCGCTGTCGAGAACGCCATCACCGACGTGATCAACGCCCAGCGCAACAACGCCCTCAAGGCCGGTAACGAGGCCGAGGCCAAGAAGTGGAACGGTGCCCTCCTCCGTTACTTCAACCCCGCTGGTGCTCACCCCTCCGGTATCATGGGTGAGGACCCCCAGGGTGTCCCTTACAACCTGCTGCCCCTCCTGGCTCAGGTCGCTACCGGCAAGCGGGAGAAGCTGCTCGTCTTCGGAGATGGTGAGTTCCCGACCCTGCTCCTACTTGATGCAGTATTCAGCATGAATGCAATATGACTGACTCTTTTCCGCAGACTACGCTTCCCATGACGGCACCGCCATCCGTGACTACATCCACATTCTGGATCTTGCCGACGGTCACCTGAAGGCCCTGAACTACCTGCGCTCCAACAACCCCGGTGTCCGTGCCTGGAACCTGGGTACCGGCAAGGGCAGCACCGTCTACGAGATGATCCGTGCCTTCTCCGCCGCCGTGGGCCGTGACCTCCCCTACGAGGTGGCTCCCCGCCGCGCCGGAGACGTGCTCAACCTGACTGCCAACCCCACTCGCGCCAACACCGAGTTGGGATGGAAGGCCGAGCGCACTCTCGAGCAGGCTTGTGAGGACCTCTGGCTCTGGACCCGCAACAACCCCCAGGGATACCGTCAACAGCCCCCGGCTGAGCTGCTGGACCAGCTCAAGAAATAGATTGGGAGAGACGGTCGTCTGAGGACTGCTTGTTTCTGCAGAGAGCAGAGAAAGCGAAAGAAGTAATCGCATGGACATAGACACGAGAGCTTTAGTAGATTGAAAGAGACGAATTTCCTTTTTTCACCCCCCTTTTCTGGACACTCGGTTCCTCCCCTAAACGCCTTATGCAATTATCCCCTAGTGCGTAACCTCTATAAATTCTATATGCAACAAAATTGAGAAGAAGCCATTAGGTAGCTTCAAGCGTATCAACCACTCATTTATTTTCCTTCCCCTTACGACTCCGCCTCGAACCTGGAGTAGGCTCCTTCTCCCCCTTGCCCGTAGCATTATTCTTCGCACTGTCCTGCTGCTCGGACTCCTTCTGCGCCAACGCCCGTTTCACCGCCCCCTCCTTCTCCTTCGCCTCAATCTGCTTTTCACTGAACTCCCACAGCTGCTTGGCAACTTGCTCGTCGCGCACCTCGTTACGCGAGAAATCCACCTCCCGACACTCCTTGATCATCCACCCGCCGCTCCCCCGACCGTATTGCTGCTCCATCGCCGCATACAAGATACTCTGCGCGCCCTGCTGCGGCGACTTCAGCACTAGCCACCAGAACGGCCACGTGATCAGGTACACGAGGAGGCCGAGCAACGAGCCCCCCGTCAGCCAGCGCCGCATGCCCGGGGTGCGACTGAATCCTGGGTCGACGATCACGACGCGCGTGCAGGGCGGTTGGTTGTCGGGGCGTTTGAAGGCGTTGAGGTGTTGTTGGAAGGAGTGGGCGAATATCATGAGGGAGAGTTTGCTGGCGGCGAAGAGGCTGGGTTTTTTAACCTTCTTTGCTGCGGCGGCGGCAGCGGTGCTGGAGGTCTTTTTCAGTGGTTTGTTGGGTTTGGTTGATTTGGTAGATGTTCGAGAGGATGCGGCGGCCTCGGTGGCTGATGATAATGCTGCCGTGTCGGTTTGTTTCAGATCGATCGTTGCTCCGATGTAGCTGGAGCAGGTGGTGAAGATGACTCGGACGTCGCGGTGGGCTGGTTGAGCGCGCAATGCCGGGCTCAGGATGCTCAGGAGGTGGAAGTTGGCGAGGTAGTTGACCTGCCATTCCTCGTCGAGACCGTTGGGCGTGTCACGCCGGGCGCCGGAAGAAGGGTTCGCCGTGTTGGCGCAGAGAATGATCATATCGAGACGACGGGCGGGGACGTTGTCGATCCATTTCGTAGCGAAGGTCCGGATCGAGTGCAGGGACGAGAGGTCGACTTGTTCGGCGTAGATGAGCTGGTTGCCGGTGGATCGGCGCAGGTCGTCGATGTATTCGACCAGGAAGATATCGGAGGGGGCGTGTTGCGTGAGGAGGACGACTTGGGCGCCGCGCGTGGCGAGCTCGTGCACGACGCTGGCTCCTATACCGGATGTTCCGCCCTGGAAGTTTGATTCACAAATTAGTTGGGTTGAGGTATGAATGGGAGGGGACAGGAAGGGTATGATATACCGTCACCATCACGACTTTAGAATGCATCAGTCGCTCGGAGCTGTTTCGCGCTCCGCCGAAGTAGTATTTCAGCACGGCGACAACGAGAACCCATGGTATCAGCTTGAGGATGCTATAGGCGTATGGGATGGAAGAGA
Organism: Aspergillus ostianus; assembly: GCA_025592935.1. Lineage (NCBI taxonomy): Eukaryota > Fungi > Ascomycota > Eurotiomycetes > Eurotiales > Aspergillaceae > Aspergillus > Aspergillus ostianus. The sequence continues at coordinate 30,990 of JANFQY010000121.1, read as the reverse complement.
TGCCCTCCGTGATCCCCTTTGTGATTATGGGGATGGGCATCGTGACGGAGAGATGGGATGAAGGAGGATAGGGAGAGGGGGGAGAGGTGACCAGACGGAGGAGTAGAGGAGAGGGTGGAAGAGGACAGACACAGCGAGAGCGAGTTGCCGTTCAGAAGGATTAGCGGCCGATCTCCCGCCTCCGGCAGCAGTTGATGCATCTCCCGCCCAAGGCAAAAAAAGGATTCACTCAACAACCATCACTCCTCTTACAAACAACCATGCCTCCCGGCAACGATGAAGATTACTTCCTCCCCGTCGAAGACCAACGAGTCTTCGGCGCCGGCATCAGTCGCAAACGCGTGAACTTTGTACGGTCCTCCGACCACGAACTCAACACGACCCGCACATCGTCTGCGCCGGCACCCTCAACGCAGACAGGGCCTTCCATCGCAAACAAATACCTCTCTATCGTACTATCCAAGAGCCAATCCTCAGGATCCACTACTCCGGACACATCTACTCCCCCTCCGTCCACCTTCGACCCGAACGCCACACAATCCGCTCCTCCATCCCCATCTGCATCGTCCCAACCTCACGATGCCCCCGCCGCGCGCTGCGAAGTCTGTCAACTCCCCCTAGCTGAAAACGCAGATGGATCCTCCGGTGCCACAGAGAACCGACCGCACGAAGCCTCCCTCGCGCATCAAGTGTGTCTAACGCACTCGCACCCTCCCTCGCATCTCGACCGCTCTCGGCACGGCCTGCGCTATCTCTCAGCCTACGGGTGGGATCCCGATGGTCGAAGGGGCCTTGGAGCGCCGGGACGAGAGGGGATTCTAGAGCCGTTGAAGGGGAGGTTGAAGGTCGATACGGTGGGATTGGGCGCGGAGGGGGATCCGGAAGAGAGTGGCAAGAAGCCGAAAACGAACAGTCGAGCGCCGGTGGCAAAGGTCGAGAAGTTGAATGCGAAACAGGTGCGGAAGGGACATGCGGACGCGAAGAAACGAGGAGATCGGCTGCGGGAGATGTTTTATCAGAATGATGACGTGCAGAAGTATCTCAGTGGAGGGGAGTAGCAAATGAAAGAGGAAAAAGAGAACAAAAAGTATAATGAGGTTGCATGGATTGAAATGTTTTCTGGCGTACAATAGCGTGATACCCCTTGGTTTTTATTTTCTATCTAGGCATTATGATGATGTGGGCGAGTTGCCAAGTGACGGATACATGTCTGAACTGAGCTACATACAATTGATTATGGGAGAATATGCCACAAAAGAACGTCAGATGATGCAAGAGAAAGACCATTGATCGAGTCAGAATGGTGCCACGGCGCCACGGGTGCACATGACATACAGAAAGGGAGAGGTGGGAATGAGGGAGAGAAAAGGATGGTATCACAGCATTGCTATAATTAAACAGTAGGGGCGTCCGCAGATCTTGCACGTCAATGGCTGCGGACTAAACAAGGTATCGCAAGCTTGAACTGACTCGGAAGGTGTTGAGCAGGGAAACTATCTGAAGAAATGATGCCGCTTCTTCTCCTTCTTCTCCTTGGGGGGTTTCGAGCCGGGCGCAGGAGAGCCAGCGGTGGCCGTGCCGTTGGCGGGTTTGGGAGCATTGGGCCCCAACGACATTGCGCCCATGGCCTGCGAGGGAGGCACCGGAGGATTGAGATTCGGCATTGGGGGAGGTTTCTTGGGTGCGGGTTGCGGTGGTGGCGGCTCTCTCTCGAACAGATGGGCCGGAGCGGTGGGTTTGGGGCGCTCGGCCGGAATATCCAGACGTCTCCTGTCGGTGCTGAGGTCCCCGAGTTGTCGCAAAAACAAGCTGGGGCTTAGCAGGTGGGAGGTAGCCATGAAAACATCCTTGCCAAAGGTTTGCGAGACTTCATAGCAGGTGCGAGTCTCTCCGTAGGTGGCACCGCCCGCCATGAAGACGATGATACGCTGCTTGGGTTGCTCTGCGGCCGAGCGAGTTCGGGCCCATGTCGGTTTGGCACTTCGCAGAGACGCCTGTGCGAGCGTGTCTTGGTGCTGTGCCATTCCATCGGCATCCGTTTGCGGCCGAGTAAATGGGAACACGGTTGGGTCCAGGGTACCGCGGATGAGATCCTCGAGCATTAATTTCACATTCAACTCATACCGAGACAAGCTGGTCTCGTCGGCCTCGGCAGGAGACGGGGGCTTTCTGGCGAAAAGTGGTTGAACGGGCGGCTTCTCGTCCTTTATGGGCTTCTCCGCTCTGGCTCCCAGAAGATCCAGGTTGTAGATGACTTCTCCGTCCTGCGGCGGAAGTTGACCGTGGGCCAAAAGCTTTCTGATATCTCCACCAAGGATACCGCCTCTATAGATGACGTAAAGCAGCAATAGCCTCAGCCTGTCCGATTGTCCGACTGTGTCATCATCCAACAATTGAACCAATTGGGCACCGAGTCCCTTGGCCTTTTTGTAGTTCTCGTCTAGGCCCGTAGACAAGCATTGCTCCACCGAGCTCACTTCAATGAGTTTGTGCTCCTGGAAAAGCTTCATGCATTCTTGCGCCATGTTCAGGTGCAGGGTGTATGCATCTCTGCCCTGCTGGAATTCGGTGAGACCGGCCAACATGTCTTTAATCGTATTAACGTTGGCTTTGTTTCTACAACCATGTCAGCGACTTTTTTTTTTTCTTTTTTTTTTTCCGCTCAGAATCACGAATGTGCTGGAACAATAAAGTAGGGGATAAAATGAGGGGAAAGAGTTGCACTTACTCCTCTGCGAACTGAGGGTTCGCAGCCCTGAACTTGGCAAAGTCATCACCTAGCTTCTCAAGGACATCTTTCATGTGAAGATGTCGGTAGTCGACCCAGACGTTGTCTTGGTCGCTTATTTCCATCTCCTTCACCTCCTCGTTGTGACTCCCTTCGTTGACAATCGTCTTATAGGTAACCTTGTCACCGTCTTTTATCGGTAGCAGATCGTGCACCATGGACTGGTAGGTAAACTCATGGACGAGGGGGGCGACGAGATCCATAGACCGATCTACCACCAGGAGAACACCTCGAGGTCTCTGTGAGGGAGGAGGGAAGTCGCGCTGGAAATGCGCATATTGGTCTAATTCGTTTTGGATGAACCGGGCTAAGTGCGAGCACAAGACACTGGCCTCGTGGGTGGGGGTCCTGGGGCGGTAGTATCGGATCGTTGGGTACTCTCCTAGACTCACACAGATCGATACAGCCTCGAATCTCAGTCAGTCAAGGTTCCTCAATTTCTGCAGGTTATATCCCACCTTCTGTGCCAATGACTCCAGATGCCCTTTGATCAGATGGTTACACCCTGGGTGGAACAACACCGGAAAACTCCAAGGGTCTCGAAAGGTGACGACGCGCGATTCCCGCGGGAAATAGTCGGCATTCATCACACGGAAGCTGGCGATTTGATCTTGCGCCATCTGGGATCGTTCGAGCCGCACGCGCTGCTGCGGTTCCAGCACTATTGGCGATGTTAGGGCCGATTGCGACCGGGGAACGCAAGAGATGACCGACCTGCTGTCCAGACCAACCATGCCTTTCTATATCTCTTTCGTTCAAAGTCGGCCATCAGGCAATCCACGATGTGCGTTTGCGGCGACAGGATGTAGAGCGCGTCCATCCCCGGGTTGGGCGACCGCCGATGTTCGATCTGTTCGACATCTTGCGCAGATGACAATTCAGCTAATGCAATTCCTGCCTTGTCGAAGCAGATGGAGACGTACTGGTGACGTTGAGGTTGAGGATGTCATCCTCGCTCACGGCATTAAGGATCAATTTCCGACTGGTCTCATCCACAACCAATACTTTCCACTAAAAACCCCTCCTTGTCAGTTCCGCATCGATTCACGGTAAGCGAAAGGCCGATCATACCTCATCACCCGCGGTATAACGGATCGTATTAAGGATGACTAGGAGGTGGCACGCGGTAGTTAGCATACAGGGAAACTTGGCGGGGAAGTTCTCAAGAGAGGCCCGATTGCGATCGATAACTCACTATCACGCTGGATATTCAGTAGGGAGGTGCTCATCTTGGCTGACCGGCAGCCCTCAGCGGTGCATCGATAGGATGGAAAAACACCTTGGAATCGGCGAAGCTGCGAGTCGAGAGCGACACGGCGGAATTAAATGATAGGGAAGTGAGTACGGCACAGGCGACCGGGAATAAATTGCGATCAGGGGCGGGGGAGGTCTTGCTCGTCCAGCTTGTCTTTTTGAAACGTTTCAATAGCAGCGAGACCCTCCTCCAAGTCCCCACCATGCATCATCCCCGGTGGATCGGCAGTACCAGGGCGGTGAGCCTAGTGGCTATCTTCCGGCTGGTCTTATCTAATTCTTCCGACATTCTTCCTTACACCCACAGTCAGTAACTACAGTGCGATATAGTTCTTCTTGAGAAAGCATGAGCAGAAAAAATCCTATCTATAATACCCGCTAATCTCTATAATACAATCGAGCAGCGAACTTCAAATGCTTTTGCCCAATGGCTAATATACAAGTTTTTCACGTATTATATTCACAAGAATTTGCATCACTCCTCATGCTATTGAGCGCAATACCCCCAATCCAAAGAAACGGAATGCATCTTTCAATCCCACTCCTTTACATGGGATTGGTTTCAGGGGGAGTCTCCGCCAAATGACTTTCATCCGCAGAAAGCTCAACCGGAAGCGGTTGTTGCTCTCCATCCATAGGCTGGTAATCCAAATCGGAGAAAAGCCGTTTATGCTCCTCTATTTGTTTCTGCAGGGCAATCTGCCGTCGCAGCGAAGCGTCTTTTCTGAGCTTCTTGTTGGCAGAAAATTCGGTCAAAGCCCTGATCATCCTCTCTTCCACCATCTTTTTCACATGAGTGGCGAGGGTACGATCAGTGAAGACACCGCCAAATCGAAAACTGAGCCATAGATATGAGATGAGGGCTTTGTGAAGACCTTCCAACTGGTGCAGATATTCTTTGCTGCCAGACGCTGGCTCCTCCAGGATTTCCAGGTTGAGCTCCGGGATATCCAACAATTTACCAGCGGTGTTCTGCGCAACGCACTCGGCAAGCGCACGCGAAACGTCCTTCGCTGCTTGCCCTTGGGTGTACAAAGGAGCCGCCATGAACGTCAATTGGTCTTCCAACCGTAATCCAGGGACTGTATCGGTAATCTCGGAATTTTCGAGCTGACCCTTGGGGTCGCAACGAAAGAACAAGGAGCCGACCTGAGAGATTTCAAAAGTGCGCTTGATGATGTATTCCAAAGGTACCCCTGGTGGGAAGTAGGCGCCTAGTTTGTGGAACACAGAATCCGGAGGAATTATGCCGGCGGCACTGATGGGAGGGGGTTCGGTACTCAGTGCCTTTTGGATGTAAGGCAGGTCTACCTCTTCCAGAGACGTCACATAGCCCACATTTTGCCCATCGTTTTCATCCCCATCCTTTTGCCCTGCCGAACGATAACGACCCGCTCGCCCACCAATCTGTTTGATTTCCGGCACAGAAAGCCTCTGAAGACCACCTGGTACCCTTTTCACCAAAGTCTCGAAGATAATGCGTTTGCAGCTCAAGTTGAGACCCATGCCAATAGCATCACTGGCAACCAAAAAGTCGTAGTCATTGTCGGGGTCGTTGAATAGGCCGGCTTGCTGAGTACGGATTTCGGCAGGCAAACTACCGTAAACAATGGCTGCCCGTCGCCCAGTTGCCTTTTCGATGTCTGATTTCAAAGCGTGGATTCCAACTCGAGAAAATGCCACAACGCAATCACCCTTCTCAAGGTTCTTGAGGTTACCGTTAAGACTCTTGTTTGCTACCTTGAGAGGATTCAATCGCTCATAGTGGTGAACCTCAAGTTTGTCCCCCGTAAGCGCAGCGATGTTACGAATCAAAGGCACAGTTCTGGTCTCGCCACAGAGGTGCAATTCGGTAACACGCGCACCCAGGAGGGCACGAGTCCACGCCCACCCACGGGAGCGGTCTGCCAACATTTGGATCTCATCAATAACGCCAACATCAAAACGCTCTGATAAATCGACCATCTCCACTGTATTGCTCATGACGGATGGCAACTGGTCTTCGGGGATCTTGACATCATCGCCGGTGACAAGACTACATGGAGTTCCATCGGCTGTGAACCGATGATACACTTCCTGCGCGAGTAACCTTAACGGGCCGGCATAGAAGCCTTTCTTGCTGTTCTGGAGTCGCTTAAGCGCAGTGTACGTTTTCCCCGAGTTCGTTGGCCCAACATGTAGATGTATTGTCCGTTGGATGGACCGTGCCTGTGGATACCATTCCGCCGGATAGCTGAGATCGGTCACTTGCTTCTGGTGTTCCAAATTTGGTGTGGAATACTTGAGCGTGAGACCGTGGGCGTAAAGGAGATATCCCAGCTCAGTCCTCAGTCCGTTGATCCCATCTCTGATATATGCCCTCTGCAGTGTGACCTTCAGTTGTCGCAAAGGGCTGGTTGGGGTGCCCATGCCCCTGGTTTCAATCTTGCACGCATTTAAAACATATCGTTCGAAATTCCGCCATTCTTTTGTTGCTGCAATGGATTTGTCGGAAAGGCTGTCCCGGTGTTCTTGAAGAAGGGCTTCGGTGATCCCGGCGAAATCAGTGACCGTAATCTGTTCCCTCTGCCCTCTTCTGAGAGGTGGACCGAGGTCTTTGAGGGTTTTCTTAACGGAACGCTTTGCAGATGAATCCTTGCAGGGAAACTTGGTTAGTAAAGCCGGGCGCAGCCGGTAGCATGGCAAACTTACATCGGCGTGTTTCTTTTCCGATTGCTTCTTTGACGAGCTCCTGGCTCGCTGCAGTGCTGGCGTGGTCGTAAAATTCCTTGTCGCGGGACGTAATAGTGCCTGGTAGGTACACAATAGGCATGATTTGCCTCTAGTCGTCCATGCCTGCTGCATGTCTCGACGGGGCGATAGGATTAGAATGCGTGAGGGAGACGAATAGTTGAGTCGAAGGCGAGGAAATTGCACCGGCTAAGAACAACGGACCAAAATGCTGCAGATCAGAAAACAGGAATCAGCGAGCGGAATCCATGCGTTCACTGTACATTTAAGAGCGCAAATGGGGCCCGAAGGCTAGGGGGACATGGGAGCGAAGGTGAGAGAGAGAAAGAGGAAGAAATGTAGACCGGAGGCGAAACGGCGAGAAATGCGATTGCTTGGCGTTCTGCCTCAGGCATCCAAACATGAGCTCTTAATAAACGTCATAATCAGTGACCAGAATTATGGTACTACCAATGCTGTTGGATAATTAGTGTTTATCAAGTACTGATTGCACAAGGCTCCGCTGATTGTGGTTGCTGTAATATGTTACTATTGAGGTACCTTTGTATCTTTAAATGTTATGAAATCACCGCTGTTAAATATATCTAGCAGTTAAGTTTGTTCATCCCAAACCACGCATGTATTTCCGGGTCGCGAGATCGGAAAGCAATTGATATGATACTATAGCAGTTGCATGGATGGTATTTCCAGCCCGAAACCAGCTACTTCCAGCAGTTGAGAAAAGACAGCGAGAGGTCGATTCTTACAGTTCCAACAGTACGTCGTTATCGGGGCGGCGCCACAACGATTTTCCGCACCCGAGAGCTTTCTCGGCTTCGGAATTGCAGGCGTCGCAAACCGCAACTCCCAGGCCAGAGAGGGGCTTCGCACTCCCTCGCAAATGAAAGTGACCTTTTATTGAGTTGGTTTATTTTATGATTACCACACGTCTTTTCTAGCTGTCTTTACTACCCCATCCGGCGACCATGGATGACCTCCAGTCGCTCGAGCTCTTTTCGCTCGTGTCGCGAATCACCGGCGAGATTCAAAACCATCTGGGTATTAATGACAAGACGCTGGCAGAGTTCGTGATAGACCAACACCTGAAATGCGATTCATTTGCCGGTTTCAAGAAGACGATGGAGGAAATGGGAGCTGAGTTTCCGGAAAGTCTGCTGGAGAGTATCGATCGCTTGGTGCTCACTATGCATCCCAAATACAAGACCCACAAGGCCGAAACGAAAGCGGCGGACGGCGACGACGACATGGATATGCTGAACGCTTTGGAAAAGAAGGCCCGTGTCTTCAAGGGCCTGGCTGTCCCGGATAAGGTGCAGCAGTGGGACGAGGAGGACTACGCTCGCAAGGATGCGGACGAAGGCGACGCGAAGGCTGATGCGATGGATGATACATTTGCTATGTTGGAGGGGCTAGCGGGGAAGGCCCGAGAAGAGAAGGGTCGCACGACGAGAGAGGATCGGAGCAGCAGGAAGCGAAGCAGGAGCCCCGACTACGAGGATTACGATCGCGGACGCCGTCGCAACGATAAATACCGCTCACGATCGAGGTCCCATAGCCCGCGATATCGGAAGAGAGACGACGACGTGGATGAGTTTGGCCGCTCAGCCAGGAAATATAGCAGCAAGGATGAAGAATATCGCAACGGCCGCAGCGACCGACGGAAGAGACGCGATCGCGAAATCGATGATGACTTCCGCAAACCACCACCGGTCGAGTTAGATGACCAACCGATATTGTACAAGGTTTACGATGGGCGCGTTACTGGAGTGAAGGACTTTGGTGCCTTTGTGAACTTGCAAGGCGTTCAAGGCAAGGTCGACGGTCTAGTACACATTTCTGCTATGCAGGAAGGCGCTCGCGTCAACCATCCCTCGGACTTAGTTTCACGAGGTCAGCCGGTTAAAGTCAAAGTTGTCAGTATACAAGGATCGCGCATTGGACTGTCGATGAAGGAGGTTGACCAAATGACGGGGCTTGATCTCATCCCGCAACGCCGTCTTGCGTCTGGTGCCAACATGGAGCGTCTCGATGGAGCTTCCGGCAAGGACCGATACGGAAACTTGAGTTCCGATGTGCCCATTATCGAGGAAGCAGACGGAAAGCCTATGAAAAATCGGAAGCGCATGACTTCGCCAGAGCGATGGGAGATCAAGCAGTTAATCGCGTCCGGTGCTGTCTCGGCGGCCGATTACCCCGACATCGATGAAGAGTACCACGCTACCTTGACAGGCGAGGGTACATTTGAGGAGGAGGAAGATGTTGACATTGAAGTTAAAGACGAAGAGCCGCCGTTCTTGGCTGGACAGACCAAAATGTCCCTAGAATTATCGCCCATCAGGGTTGTGAAGGCTCCTGATGGCTCTCTGAATCGTGCAGCCATGGCAGGAACCGGGCTGGCTAAAGACCGACGAGAGCTACGCCAGCAAGAAGCACAGGATAAGGCCGCCGAGCGAGCTGCAGAAGTCGATCTTAACGCTCAATGGCAAGATCCCATGGTTGCCCCTGAAGAGCGGAAATTCGCAGCGGACCTTCGAACCACCCAACAAGCCAAGCCCGACGAGACGGTGCCGGAATGGAAGCGAGTCACAATGGGCAAAAACCAGTCATTGGGCAAACGGACAACTATGTCGATCAAGCAGCAGAGAGAGAGTCTTCCTGTCTACAAATTCCGCAACCAGCTTCTCGATGCTGTTCGTGACAACCAGCTAATGATTGTTGTTGGAGATACTGGATCCGGTAAAACGACACAAGTGACACAGTATTTGGCAGAGGCAGGGTACGGAAACAACGGCATCATCGGATGTACTCAGCCCCGTCGTGTGGCCGCAATGTCGGTTGCAAAGCGTGTGGCCGAAGAAGTTGGCTGTAGACTCGGTGCAGAAGTTGGTTATACAATTCGTTTCGAAGACTGTACCAGTCCAGACACGAAGATCAAGTATATGACCGACGGAATGCTTCAAAGAGAAGTCTTGCTTGATCCGGATTTGAAAAAATACTCTGTGATTATGCTTGACGAGGCCCACGAGCGAACAATCGCTACTGACGTCCTTTTCGGTCTGCTCAAGAAAACGATAAAGCGACGCCCTGACCTTAGGCTGATCGTTACATCGGCCACTCTTGACGCTGAGAAATTCTCAGAATACTTCAATGGATGCCCCATCTTCTCGATTCCTGGCCGAACTTACCCTGTCGAAATCATGTACTCCAAAGAACCTGAATCCGATTATCTGGATGCGGCACTCATCACCGTCATGCAAATTCATCTGACCGAGCCGTCGGGTGACATCCTCGTCTTCCTGACAGGTCAAGAAGAAATCGATACAGCCTGTGAGATACTCTACGAGCGCATGAAAGCACTGGGGTCAACAGTCCCGGAGTTGGTTATTCTCCCTGTCTACTCCGCCCTTCCCAGTGAAATGCAGAGCAGAATTTTCGAACCTGCTCCTGATGGCGGCCGAAAGGTTATCATTGCAACGAATATTGCGGAGACATCCATCACCATCGACAATATCTACTACGTCATTGATCCTGGTTTCGTCAAGCAGAACGCGTACGATCCGAAGCTTGGTATGGATTCGTTGGTTGTTACCCCGGTATCTCAGGCACAAGCCAAACAGAGAGCTGGTCGTGCTGGAAGAACCGGACCAGGAAAATGTTTCCGCTTGTATACCGAAGCCGCATACCAGTCGGAAATGTTGCCAACGACGATTCCCGAAATCCAACGTCAGAACCTCTCGCACACGATTCTCATGCTCAAGGCCATGGGTATCAATGACCTGCTGCACTTCGACTTCATGGACCCGCCTCCAACTAACACCATGCTTACTGCGTTGGAGGAGCTCTATGCTTTGTCAGCTCTGGATGACGAAGGTCTTCTCACCCGGTTGGGTAGAAAGATGGCTGATTTCCCCATGGAGCCTGCCCTTGCCAAGGTACTTATAGCATCGGTTGATATGGGATGCTCGGAGGAAATGCTGAGCATCGTCGCTATGCTGTCTATACAATCGGTATTCTATCGCCCCAAGGAGAAGCAGCATCAGGCGGACCAGAAGAAGTCCAAGTTCCATGACCCTCACGGCGACCATCTAACGCTGCTCAATGTATACAATGGGTGGAAGAACTCCAAGTTCAACAATGCTTGGTGTTTCGAGAATTTCATTCAAGCGCGTCAGATCCGCCGAGCGCAGGATGTTCGGCAGCAGCTCATGGGCATCATGGACCGGTATCACCATCGGATCGTCTCGTGTGGAAGAAACACGACCAAAGTCCGTCAAGCCCTTTGCACCGGTTTCTTCAGAAACGCGGCCCGCAAGGATCCTCAGGAAGGATACAAGACGCTGGTCGAGGGCACTCCGGTCTACATGCATCCCAGCTCTGCCTTGTTTGGCAAACCGTCCGAGCATGTCATCTATCATACTCTTGTCCTCACGACCAAGGAATACATGCATTGCACGACATCCATTGAGCCGAAATGGCTGGTCGAGGCAGCCCCGACCTTCTTCAAGGTGGCACCCACGGACCGTCTTTCGAAGAGGAAGAAGGCCGAACGTATTCAACCCTTGCATAATCGTTTCGCCGGGGAAGACGACTGGCGTTTGTCTGCGCAGAGACGCCAAGGAAGAGGTGGTGGAGGAGGAACATGGGGTTGATACTGCTTTGTTTCTTTCCATCCACAGGTCTTATTTTGCATCTGCTGCCTGGGTACATACTGTAGTTCTAAAAAGAATACCCGTGTGAAGTGTTCTGGTACTGGACGTGTGCTTTGGTCTTATATCCGAAACATAAACTGTATTTTAATGAGCAATAGATATGATAGATGAAGATGAATTTCGCTTGCATATGATAGCACAGGCACGCATGTTTACTCACTAGATAAGATTTTCTGATGTACTAGGAGTATACTAGACTTGACTCTGCATGAGGCGATTTCCTCTTTCGGCGATGCCTTGGCGCGGGCCGCACCGACCAATCAGCGACCGCAAAAATCTGCCGGAAGATCCTTAGGTCATCCATATTAATCAATCCATTCATGCATCCTCCATCTTTTCTTTCTTGCTCAAAGGTCCCATTCTAATTACTGCTCCAGCATGTCGCACGCAGACAATCAATTCCCCAGGACGAAACGGAGGAAGTTGGACTCCGGCGAGGAGGCCACTGTCCAGTCCGACATCACGTCTCACACGCAACTCCGCGCTATCCTGACTTTTCAGCAAAACATCCAAGAGACCAAACAAGGTGGGCAGAAAAACCATGCATTCATTTGTTATGAACGGGTAATACTTACAGAATAAACTAGGCCTCAGAAAGTTCAAGGAATACTTGCTCTCCATCCCACAGACGGAGAATGAGGGCGAGAAAGCCAAAAAGTTCCGCGTGCTCAAAGCCTATTGTGACTCGCAGATCGCCTACAATGGCGAGGAGGCGTCTTGCTTCCCTGATCTAATCCAGGCCTGGGGCTTCGCGGATACTAATAATAATGACTCCATGTTGACAATGGTTCCCTCTGTGCTGGCGCTCTTTATCAAGACGATATCTAGTAATCTGGACTTCCGAGACTTCGGAACGGCATTGTGTAAATTCTTGATGCAAAAGGAGCAGCTAAGGTTTTTCAACCGTGGGTTGACCGCCACAAAGTCGAAGGAGCACTTGATCTCCCCGTGTCTGCGTCTTCTTACCGAGGTGGTCAGCTTCGATGGAGGTGCCGTTGCCCGTCTAGTCTACGGGGCGCGCTACATCACTTTCAAGCGTCTTGAGGTGTTTTTGACTCCGAACAAAGCTCAGCTGGAAGAGGCCTCCGATGATGCGCAGAAGTCGACTTTGCGTCGCAATGCTCAGAGATTTGTTCTGGCAAACTTGCGAGTCCAGCACACAACCGCTAAAAGCGACATCGTCGAGCAAAGTAAACTCATGAGAGCATTCTTCGAGTACATCCGAAAGGACCCGCGAGACATTGTCATCGACGTGATCAAAGCTGTTGACCGCGATATCATTCAGGATGCTTCGCTTCCCCGGAACTCCAAGAAGCTGTTCTTCAGCCGTTGGAATTTGGAGCGACTGGTGACTTTGTATGGTTACGATCGAGAGTCCGAGGATCCCAATACTACAGGGTTCTCTGTCGCGAATGAGATTCACAAGATCTTGATGAATATCTGCACCAAGACTGAGCTCGGCGTGTTGCTACCGGAAACAGGCTGGTACCCTAGCGGTAGCGACCCTGAATCCTTGCCGGCGGATAACGACGCGTCGATTGAGTTGGGACTCGATTCTGCAGTATACGTTGACAAGTACCGGGAGTCCGTGCCAGTCCGCAATGGAGTGCTCTCCTATATAATCCAGGCACTTCGCCCGGATACGGACAGTCTTCAGATTGAGTTGCTTGTGGCAATCTTCAAGGCCGCGCCTGAGTTAGTGGCCGATTTTTTTAGCAAGAAGATCATGTTCGTATCGGATCCGAAGCCCGTACCGTCATGGCTGGCCGAATCTGCACTTTTGTTCTCGACGGTGAGTCTGCCGGTTCCGAGGAACTGCGGATGGAAAGATAAACTGCCCCCGATGCCCCCGGCGCCCTCGGTTGTGATCGAAAACATTCTACCGCGTCCGCTGAATCAAAAGGTTCTCACTCGGTGCTTGAACCTGAACACGGAGATCGTTACTCTCTTCGCTGTTCGTCTCATCACGGTCTCCTTCAAGAAGTTGCAGAAGGTCCTGCAAATCTATAACTCCGACCACGGAGTCAGCCAGCCGCTTTGGAAACAGGCTGCGGGAAAATTAGTCGCGGAATTTTCTCGTCGGTGCCCTGTCGTGAAGGATGTCATCCAGCTCTACAAAAGAACCGCCAAGGAAGATTTGCAACAGCAGGAAGCCGTTGCCGAATTGCTTTCTTGTTTCTACGAGGTTGCTCCGGATTCCGCTTTTGAGGAGGTCCTTGATGTTTCACTTATAATGGTTGAAATTTTGAAACGATTTGATGAGCCCAACATCTCATCGGACGACTCTGAACTGTTGCTCAGTCAGCTGCAAAGCATCCTGAAGATTGCGCAGCAGTCAGCATCGATCCGTTGGTGGCAACAACCTGGTGAGTCGCTTTATCCCCTCACTCCCGATGAAAGCGAGAAACCACAAACTAATAGAAACCTAGCTTCTATGCAATTTTCTGCTTTCACCTCTGTGATGAAGGTCCTCGTGGAAGCGTCGTCCCAGGAATCCCTTGGTGATATCTATCGTCTATTGAAATCGGTGCTCATTGAGAACTCCATCCTACAGAGTGCATCCTCATTTACCGCACTTTTGTCGAGCTTCGAACGCTCGGATTCTGCACGCTTGCAACACCAACTTGCCTTTTTCGACAACTGCGTTTGCCGGGTTGCCAAAAAACAAGTTCATTATCAAGATTTACTAGGATCGTTCATACAAGACGAATCTAAACCTACCAGTTCTATCGTGGCGGCTATCAGTGAGCAGTGGCCATTTGTTGTAAAATCTGGAGACGCAGATGCCCAAAGTGCCGTGTGTGCATGGGCTGCTCAAGTGCTGGGGAGATTGAAGCAGGCTGGGGAAGACTCGAAAGCGCTAAAGGGTGTTCGTGACTCCCTGGTGGGCGCCACCGATAAGAAACAGCTCAAGTCCATCCTGAAAAAGGCACTGAAAGATACCGAGGACGATCCGTCGGAGAAGAAGGGCCTGGATTTGGATCAAAAGGTCCCTCCGACTGTAGGAAGCGAGCAACCGCGCGTGGACTTGCTGGAGATGTTCGGGGCGCTTCCCGTCGAAAGTGACGAGCGGAATGAGTTGCACAAATGGGATAAGGAAGAGCTGGAGGTGTCCGTGGAGCAGGGTCCAGTGGCGGAATTGATGGTCTGTTTGTGTTCGGAGCACGAGGAAGTGCGCCGACAAGCATTCAGCAACATTGCCAGATTCATGGCTAAACTCAGGGTAAGTCTACAATGTGCATCTGCAGCCCAGATGGGACTAACGGGGCTAGGAATCCAAATATGCCGAATGGCGATCGGTCTACATCCTCACCGGAGAGCTTTACGAGACTGTCAAACTGCTTGGCCTTGAATCGCCCTTGCCATGGATAGTGGGAGAATGTGCTGCCGGCTGTCTTGCAGTTATCACAAACCCCACGCACAAGCTCTACGGCAAGGTCAACGCTTTCCTCCAGAAAGCGCCTACCTGGGAACCCGAGAAGATTCCCTCCTACTGGATCGACAAGATCTTGCTGCGGGAACCCGAGTTGGATGACGGTCATTTTGAAGAGACCAATTGGCTCCTAGATCTGTTGGTTAAAGGCCTTCGCACCGGAACTGTATGGATTCTCTGCTATCTATAGTGTGTCTTCTTTACTGACTCGCCTACTAGGACATGGAAATCTACCGTCGCGCCAATGTGTTCGAGCGCGCATTTGCTTTCTACGAGTCTCCCAGCACGAGTGTCTCGGTCAAGCGAAAGATTCTGCATCTGATCTATCGCTCAACGCAGGTGCAAGGTAGCACGACCCTCATCACCCGAGCAGGAATCGTCAGCTGGATTCAAAGCCAAATTCCGGTCGTCGGTGCCAAAGAAGCGTCGAGTTTTTCGGCCATCACCAACTCCTTGCATGAATCCTCGGATAAGGAACGGGTTGCCAAGTGGAGCGGAGGAGCCGTGGGCAAGGCGGTTGGAAACATGACGAGAGGGAATTGACGGAATAGCAGATGCCCATGTACCGATATTGGAGTATAGATGAATCTATCTAGGCGATAATGTACTCAATTGAAGCCATACAATACAATATAGATCTGTGCGGGGCGGTGACAGACGGCAGAAGACGGGAGCGAAGGCAGTTCACGGGACTCTCCCCCACTTGCTTTTGCTCTGCTCTGCTTCTCTCTTTTGACTTTCAATCATCCTGAATCCCCTGTCTCGCAGTCACTTTTCTGATCAGCCCCCCTTTCTCTTCTCTAACGGAATTTTACCCGTACTTGGAATCACGCTAGTCACTTGCTCTTGCTGCAACGTCCTATTGACCAAGCAAACCCAAGTGGCGGTCGGGGTTCCCTACGGTACGTAATTTCTGCCGGCCTCACCTCCCGCTTCTTTCTCTCAAACGACTGCAACTCCCCATCCTTCATCCATCCTCGCTCTCCGCCTATCCTCCTTTTCGCCCTCTTATCTCGGATTTACTCGCCTGAGTTCTCTGTCCATCGTGTCTTCTTCTTACGCTTCCGATCTTTGCGTCTTTCGACCGTCACGAGCCAATGAAAACAACGTAATAGCCTGCCGATATCACCGTTCCGCACACAGAGTCTGCGATATCCATGGCACGACGTTACCAGATCGATGAGCTGCTATGGCTGCGCTCGTCGCCTCTGGTCGCTAAGCCTACTACTTTACCTCCCGTAGAAGAATGGATGGGGTAAGTCGTCACTTGTTTTCGTTCCGCCATCGCTCTCTTTTGCGCTCTCTGTGCCCCGTGAGACTGATTTGGCCTGTGCTTTGCTAGCCCGATCCCCGACCCAACAACGCAACGCAAAACCACCAACCCCAGAGATCCTAATAACCCGACTGAAACCACCCCGCGACGATCGAGCATCTTTGAAGCTCGCCATGTATCACGTGGTTCGAACTCAGGTAAATTATGGCGAACCTGTCTGCGATCCTTCTGTGTGGCTTTTGCCATACAGAGCGTCGGGCATAGCTAGGGTGATTCTCGCTAACTTGAGGGGCTTGTCATCTTGTTCTAGAGGACATCATTCTTGGACCGCCGAAAACTGCTTTTGCGTCCGCTTCTCGAATCACGACCAAAGGTTCCATCGACTCGACCGAACGACCACTTAAGCAACCCGACGCAGATGACCCCAAGAATGACCGGTTCAACTTCCGCGACAAATTCTTCAAGGAAAGAGATGTTGGCGATCGGGATTTTGATCGGCGTGATGGCAAACAAACCACGTTCAATGGTCGACGGTTAGACCGAGAAGACTGGAACAGCGCACGCCCGCGTCGCACTTTTGGCCCAGACGAACAGGAACGAAAGCCCAGACGGAACGGCGAATTCGACCGCTGGGAGGGTGCTCGGGACTTGACCCGGGACCGCGATCAACGAGACCCCAATACCGACCGAGGAGTCAGAGATAACAAGGACGGTCGCTTTTTCCCCCGCAGGGACGGCCAGCCAGGTCGCGCGCGCCACGAAGGAAGCTGGTTCCGCGACGAACCCGCCCAGGATGTGCATGAAGCCGAAGAGGAAAAGACACCGGTCCGCAATCGCGAATGGCGTAGGGACCGACACGGCGCGGATCGTGATTGGACTCGTGGCGCCAAACTGGAACAGGAGCCCGAGTGGTTGGACTCTAACGACAGGGACGAGCCTCGCCGGGTGCATACCCAAGAAGATTTTGAACGGTGGAAAGAAAGGATGAAGGCGGGATCTTCTCAACCCGTGGAGGAGAAGAAACAATCCCCCGTCGAGCAATCCGTTGGCACCTCTGACAAAGCCGAGATTAAGCCTACCGACGGTGAAATTTTCAGCAGTAACGGCGCTCCTTTCCAGGGAGACACGGCGATGGAACGCTTTTTTGGGCTTCTAGGTGATGGCAAACCGTCCCCAGTCATTAACACGGCCTTGCCTTTGGAATCAACGCCCAAAAAAGAGACCGCGCCCGCGCCGGGCAAGTCGGCCAAGTCTTCCCGCTTTGCTGGACTGTTCAGTCCTCCTCCTGGGAGCCCTGCCGCCAGAGAGCCCGACCCTCCTCCTCAAATGGGAAGCAGATCTCCCGTGCCTCAACCCCCGTCGTCGGCAACGCCTTCAGCCGATGCGGACCAGGAGGGTTTCCAGCGCATTCTACAAATGCTGGGCACCAGCAAGTCACGCAACGCGACTCCTCACAACGATAACGTGCAAGCCAATCGCCCCCCTTCTCTCGTGCACATGGAACAAACCCAGAGTGCGGTCTCGTCTCCCACTCGTGAGCAACTCAGACGGCCCGAACAAGTGGCCATGCCGGATGCAGCGATTCGGCATGCTGGTCCTCCTCTGAAGGAGAACCTATATGTTCAGGATCCTCAGGCTCGAGACAGGGAACATTTGCTTCGCCTCATGCAGCAAGTTAAGGTGAGCCCCATCACCAGCCCGGGACAGGGCGGCCAAGGTCAGCCACAGAGCGCTGGCCCGGTTCCCGGCTTGATGAATATACAAGAAGGATTGCCTCACCCTCCTCCCGGCCTTTCCTCCGCGCAGAAGGTGCCACCTTTCCTTGACGACCCCGCGATAGCCAACTTGCAGCGGCCGGATCCTGAACAGTTTCGGCGGAGACCCGCAAATGGGCCGCCAATGGGTTACTTTGATGACCTGCCATTCCCTCAAGGCGGCCAGGTTCCCATCACCCCCGGTGGATCGCGGGCCCCGCAGGGTCAAGGACTTCCTGCCATGGGCATGCAGAGACCCCCAGGCTTCGAGCACATGCCTCCTCCCGGATGGAATGGCCACCACCAGATGCCCCCGCAACAGGCCGGCGGACCGGCGACCCCCATGGGCCCTCCGCCAGGCATTCCGACGCCCAACCGCGGCATCAACCCCAACTTTATGGCAAACATGATACCGCCCATGCACGGCAATGTACCCCCCCTCGGCGAACGACAGCCCTTCCCTCGCGGCGCCGGCGGTGCCGGGTCAGCGGGATTCCCCCCTCCTCCCGGCATGATGCCACCTCCCGGGTATATGAACGGCCCTCCCCCGGCTGGATTTCCTCCGATGCCCCCTAACGCTGAGGCTCTTATGGGCGTTGGTCACGCCGGACAGGGTCCTTTCGAGGGAAACCCTGGTCCCCAGGGGCCGCCGCCGTCCTCTAGACACTTGCTGGATATGTTCGGTCAGGTTGGCGGGGATGCGCGCGGTGGTATGATTGGCCCGGGGCAGTTCAGATAGGAACGGAATCCGCAGATGTCGAGGAAAAGACGGATTGTTGGTTCAGCTGGTTTGCGCCGGAGAGGAATACCTTCGAAGCGAGTGGGTGGTCGCAATTGTGCCACGAAGTTGAAGATTGACACAATGGAGAGTTATGCAGTGAAAACAATTTCCTACTCGAGTATCTGACATCATCACGGCTGTCAACGTTCTCTAAGCTTGTATATCTAGGCAGATGGCTGGATAGCTTCGATTGAATCTACTACTTGACGTGGAAATCTTCGTGGACCCTTTGTCGTAGACTTATCCTTAAATCCACCAGTGGTCACTGTCAGGGGGAGGCTAGTGTTGACTTGCAGTAAATTCTTCTGGCCTGGCTGCCTTCTCCCTCTCTCTTCTCTTCCCACTTCTATCTCACCCACAATGCCCGCCACCTGTCTTCTTTCATCATCCAAGCTTCTGAGACTTTCCCTGTTCGAGGTTTCTCATCCGAGTGGCAAGTTCCGCCTTTTCTGAAACTGCCTACATCCCTATTACCACTTTCGCCTATATGTGCTTCCTTCTAAGGTGAATTCCCACTTGGTTGAGGAAAACGCTGGATAAGACCTAGGCTTTCGCCATTCTTTCCTACTCTGTAAGAAGTCTTCTTTCGATGGTAAAAACGCCCCTCCATTCTCCTTCAGCCCTGGAAAGACATCCTCCACATAGCGTCACCACAATCCACTATAACCATGCCTCGTTTACCTGTAACCACTCCCTATATCGAGGCTAGCCCATGCAGCTCTGTCCAAGTTTTGTTACTTTCAACAGAGACAATGTCAGCTGACTATACGCCTTGATCTAGCCTGTTCTGATGGATCAAATCGACTTTGAGCTTTGTCTTGATGTCGATCAGCATGTGAGTATCTTTCTGACCCGGAACTTCCCCCGGAGTATGATGTTGTCTTCCTCAGCTACTTATCAAGTGTGAATTATAGGAATCAGTCCCCCACCAACCAGATGATGTTAATGTCACTGGGACTGATGCGAACGACCAACAGGGACCACTAACCCTCCGACTCCGCCGAACTCGAACGTTTACGGAGATTGAAGACGACAGCACTGATCGTTCGGATCATGGCGCTAATAACCGACCCAAAAGACCTAGAGTATTAGGATTTGGAGATGATACGCGACCAATCTACACCCTACAAGGAGGGAGACACAGTGGAGGGGATGATCTCCCTGAGTACCAGTGCCAGACCATCGCAGTGGGCTCTTTCTTTTCACACCATGAAGACGATACTCCAGTCATGATAAACCCTCTTCATACTACGATGAGTCCAGACAACTCAGAAATCTTCAGCGTCCCGATGGATATGGACACCGCTCCTTACCAAGATACCACTTATTCTGAGCTCGAAACTGGCCGTTCGTCTTTCTCTTCGATGCATCGCCCATGCTCCATCGAAGGCAACATCACCAGTTTCTCATCCACGGCTTCGCACCCATCGAACCGATTCACCATCTTCGAAGACCCCGACGACGTTATGGAATTTGCTACCTCGCATATTGAATTCAGTCATACCTGGCCTTCATATGCTTCCTGCGTGGAGGATAACAAGGAGAATTATGAAGGAGACGAGGACGCCGATGACGAAGCCGAGAACCCCAATGCAGGCAGCACTCCTTACGCTAGCAACCTTCCTCATGCGAGAGGATATCCAATTGACCGGGCAACTGCCATATTTCCAAACTCAAGTTCCGCCATGGAGCCTGTACGGAGCATCCAAGATGACGAGCATGCACATGAACATCACCCTGACTACGCCCAATCTCAAGAGACCCCCATGAATACTTACCACGACCAGCCATTCAGACATTTATGGGGCTCAGAAGCAGAGGGAGTAGTTCTCCTACCCGCCTCCCCACCACGACACTCCCATCTCTCTGTTCCCGATAATTTCGATGCAGACGACGAGGCCGACCAAGGCTTTACTTTGACGAATAGCGGCTACGACAATTCTATGAATACCCACTACCAAGATGAGATGGGTTACTTCTACCGGCCCTTTCCTACGCTTGCTGAGGCACCCGAATTGTCTACGGTCTATTCGCCTCTGACTGAAATCCCGTCGATGAGTCCTATTTGTCCCGAAATTGTGACCCAAGGGCCTCGTCGGTCTAGGAGACCTAGGGTTCGATTTCCAGTTGTATGATTCGGTCATGGTTTATTGATGCAATTCTTGTCGTATGTCATTGTATTTGACTAAGTGAGATAATTTCAGATGCTTATTGAATGGGCTCTACGGAGCTTTCTTGACCATGAGATAATGAGGTGATGCCAAAATGGCTTTTTGTTTTCAGATTGCATGCAAGAAGTTAAACACCAAATAAACTCCGAAAATCCACTTGCGTCAAAGAAGTAACCGCAGAGAATGAGCGCAAACTAAAATGTCCCAGAAATGTCGTATCCAGCCCCCGGATCGAGCGTTGCCCATTCAACCAGTATTCTGTTTTTAAAAAAAAAAGGAAATTCAAAAATATTCAAGGATTTCAAAAGGAAAAGTAAACAAAATAGAAAATGAAAAACCCCGAAGCTTAATGCACGGCCTGCTTTCCCTTCTTATCCTTGCGACGAACGACACGAAGCCCGCCATCTTCGTTTTCAGCGACATCTCCAAACAGCTGCAAGAGTGTCTTCACAGTTTCTCGGGCTGCTAAGACGTCGTTGCCCATGGTGGAGGAGATTTCTTCGGTCTTCTTGGTCTGAAGATCGAGTAGATGTTCGTCAATGGTGTTGCTAACGATTATCTTCACGAATTCGACATTCTTGTCCTGGCCGATCCGATAAAGACGACAAAATGCCTTCAGGGGGTGAAGTTAGTCTCTGCGAAAGTAAAGGGGGGGTGGGCAGTGACAAATTTGAAAATCACGTACCTGATCTTGGATGGCTTCGTTCCACCACAGGTCGACCAAAATACACTTGTTCGCCATCGACATGTCAAGTCCAATACCTCCTGCTTTGAGACTGGCGATAAGTACTCTTATTCCACCGTCATGTGCGAATTCCTTCAAATTTTCCTCGCGAGCGTGAAGGCGCATTTTTCCGGTCAACTATAGAAAATTGGTCTCTCAGATAATAGGATGCGCATGAAATGGACTTGGTACTCACGCATGCAGAAGGCCATCCCTCAACCTGACACATAATGGTCAAGATGCGCACAAAATCCAAGAACTGAGTGAAAATGACCACCTTGACATCGGGATTTTCCGCAATCCAATGTGCCACAGTCTCTCTGATCTTGGTTAATTTAGCACTGGGGAAATTTGCCGCGCAGACGGGAATCCAGTCCGTCTCTTCTTCTTTTTCGGGCACCGGCGCAGTCTCGGATCTTGGTGTGGACATTCTGAACATGCCACCCCCGGACCTGCCCTTTGCCCACTTTCTCCCAGGCTTCTGCTTGTTTCGCTGCGCAGCTTTGCCGGAGGGGGGCGTGGAGACATCGACGTGTTCTACCTCGACACCTAATGCTGCCTCGTCGATGATGAGGTTACACTCGGCGCACTTGGGGTTCGAATTACTGGGCGATGGGTCGTTCGTGCTCAGGGAATAATAGCATTCCTCACAGTACAAGTGCATACATGAGGTGATCACGGGCACGACAGGGACCATCTTGCAGCTGGGGCAATTTGTTCGATCCAGTCGTTCATCCCACTGCTCTTCCTCGTGCAGCTTGCACATTTTCTCGTGGAACTGGGCAATAAGTTTCGCTTTGTCGCCTTGGATAGTAGACGTAGAATCTTCGGGATCTTCCGCCTGTGTTTGCTGTTCTTTCAGAGTGGTACCCTTGGCCATGGCCCGAATCGTCTTGGAAATTTTCACAGAGGGATCTTCGGGATCTCTGCACTTTCGCTCAATATTGGTGAGTTCTCTCGAAAGTGGTCCGGACAGTAGGTCCTTGAGCATACTCTGCGTCGTGAGGGCGTGACTGCAAAACATTCGCAGTTTGAGCATCATCGTCAGGACGCATCGGTACTGCGCAAGCTTTGGGTTATTGATTGCGCTTAGACCTGAACCTTTTGATTAGTCGTGCCCTCGAAAGAAGGATGTTGGAAACGAAAAGTAGAAAACCTGTGGGCTCTCTTACCGTTGATGTTCTTAAAGAAAACATCGACGATGGCGTCATAGATTTCGCGCTCTGCTGGGTAGAACTCGGTCGTAACGATTCGCTCTTCGATGTCGGGAAATTTGACAACTGGCAAGGTAAAAAGCCGACTGGCATGAGTTCGCCGAAACATTACCGTGCGAAGTATGTTAACCAAACGCTTTTGCGATTCATCATCCTGGTTTCCGACGTTAGAGAGCATGAAATTCGCATCACAGAGATACCCACTTGGTAGTAGTATTCCTCGAAGGTCTCGAAATTTTCATTCCCCGGGACCCCCAGAAAGTCGAAAAGTGGGTAGAATTCTTGGATAGAACTGTAAAATGGCCCATATTTAATTGTCCGTCCCTCACGATAAGAATGTCATGCAAATAATGGAAAAAAGGGAACGTACTTTTGCACTGGAGTCCCGCTTAAGATCCATTTGAATTGGCCGGTAAGCGCACGCACCGCGATGGACGTTTGGGAGACATGGTTCTTGATAAAATGTCCCTCTGTGTAGAAGCGTTAGATGGCTTCGAAGAACGGTAGAAAGATAAGATATACATTACCATCAAGAATGATTCTCAAAAACTTGATCCGATGCAGAGGACCAGCAGTTTGCTCAAAGACATTATGCCACCAATCCTTGAGCGCTTTTGGGTCGGTAACCTTAGGCGCAGCCGATGACTTTGGATAAGAACGTCGAATCTCCTCATACGTTGTGATTCTGTAGGTATTAATATGTCAAGGTCCTGGAAATTCGATATAATAAACGGGAATTCTCACATAACTTCGAATTTCTGCAGACCCTTGATAGCATTGAAGGTGTCCAATCTCGAGTTCGGGCGGTAAACAAGAGCATCGACCATCTTTTCTGGCTCGCAATGCTTGACAAATTGCTCGCGCCTTGGTCTATTAGTCCGTTAGGCCTTAAATTTGAGAGTAAAAAAAGACGCACCAATGCTCGACAAGATGCGCTGGCACGACAATCAATGTGGTTTTCAGAGGGTCGTCTTCGTCGGCGGGCCTCCCATCGACGACATTCGCTGTTACAAAGTTAGATATCTTCGAAAATCAAATAGAAAAAATAGTAAGTCGCAAAACTTACCGATGGCTTGGATGGTTTTGCCAAATCCCATGGTGTCGCACAAAAGTCCACCGAAAGGAGCATGGTCAGATAATTCCCGTGCACGCTGTTCAGGTTAGTTTGAAGCTTTAGACTATGCCAGAAATACATACCATAAATCCTGTCCCCAAAAGCTGTTGCTATTGTCAATTTAAAGCCCAGGACCACTTTCTGGGGGGTAACGAACCTGATAATGGTACAAACTCGACTTGATGCCTCTGATCTTCCAACCATTATTGCCGTCACTTTTGGCGCTAGGATTGAACTTTTTCGAGGCTTCTAGGATCTCCTTCTTGTCGGAGTTAGTTTCCTTTTGGTCCGCATTAGGGATGCTTGCAATAAGTTCAGTGAGAGCCTTCTGCTTGTCGGTTTTGTTGAAGCGGGGAATTGCTGGCAGAAGCGCATTAGCTTGGGCATCTTGAATCAAATTGGATTGGAAGAGTGACATGATCTTCTTATCCATCTGCTTCTGAGAGGACTTTCTTGGCTTCTTGCTGCGTTTAGATGACTCTGGCACATCGAAAGCAGAATCTTGTTCATTCCTTCCTCTCTTCTTCGGCTGCACTTTTCTGAGCACTATATCAAGGCCGAGCTGAATACTTCTCTGCTTTTCTTTGGCGGTGATTGAATTCTTCTTGCATCGTTTTTTTATCGCCTGAGGCTGGTTTGAAGCTGCATTGCTGGTACTTTCGCGATTTTCATCAAGAACTGCATTATCTTGCCCTTGCGAAGGAAAGACTTGCTCATCTTCGACAACATCGGATAGATCTTCTCTATCTCTCATCATCTGAGATTCAACGGCCTTTCTTCTGACAAGTTGCTTCTTGCGCGCATTTTCGTCCATTATAGCCCGCTGATATGTGACCAAATCAACCATGGTGGGGTTTTCCAAACTATTGAACCATTCCTGAGCGGCTTCAAATCTAAGGAAAAATTAACAAATCACAATCATGGCTATTATTTCTCATGTGTAATGCTCACTTTGCAGAAGATTCGGCTTCCGCTGCTTCAATCTGGTCCGAATGGTCATCCTGAGGCCATTCCGATTCTTCAGTTACGTCTGGTACGATATCCGTGGAGGCCTCGCCAGTTTCGGAAAATGAAGTTGGTAGAAGAACTTCCGGAAGTTCCAAGTTCGGCTGCTGCACGAACAGCCCTTCATTTGGATTGTCATTCATCAAAGCGAACATCTGCGATATTTCATCTTCTGTCATTGGGGTATCATCGAAGCAATCTGGCAATGTCTGGTACGATGGGCAATTGGCATCAGATCCTGGTTGATTCTGAGCTGAAACTGATGGTAAGGCGGAAATGACAGGTGATGAATCCCAGACCTTGACTTCAGTGGGGTCATACAATTTGGCGGGCTTGAGAGGAGGAATGGTCTTGAAGTTAGGAGCCTGCCACTCGAAGTCCATCTCGGCTTTCAGTCTTTTGCCCTGTTCGAGCTCATGCTCGGAGTGGTGTTCAACCACTTGCTGGGAATCCATTTTTGCGCAAGTTGCATACTAGAGTATGATAATGGTCAACATGTTGATGTAAGTAGAGGGGAATGAGGATGGGTGAGAGGTGTGAAGAGGAGAAGAAGAGGAAGAATTCAACAGAGCGATTCAAGAATTCATAGCCGCTGTTGGCCACGTGATTTGAGAGTAGTATGTACTGGACCAGAATGGAAAAAAATGGAATAGATTGAAATGGATATGAATAGAATGGAGGGAAACGGAATAGAGAGAAATAGAATATGTGAATTTTACTCCAAAGATGAGCGGTAGGGGAGAAGAGGAAGAAGAAACCAACGAAGCGATTCAAGAGTTTATACCCGCTGTTGGCCGCGTGATTGGAGAACTCTAGTATGCACCAGGTCAGAATGGAAATGGGTGGAATAGGGGAAGAAGATGCAAGAACCTGCCTCCAAGGAGGAATGGGATGTGTGGAGGGGAGAGAAGAAGACAATATCAATCGAGCGATTAAAGTATCCATGGCTGTTGTAGAGCACGTGATTAGGAAGCTCTGGAATGTACCTGTCGGAATGGAGATAGATCGAATAGAGAGAGAGATACAAGATGCGAAAGTCTTTCTCCGAGGCCGAATGGGATGTGTGAAGAAGGGAGGGAGAAGAGGAAGAGAAATTCGATCGAGGAATCCAAGTATTTATAGCCGCCGTCCGGCCCGTGATTAGAGAGCCCTAGAACGTATCAGCCCCGAATGGAGATCAATCGAATAGAGGAGGAAGGAGGAAGACCGGATAAGGGGTAATTGAAAACGAGTAGGTATCTAATTGAGCGATTCGTGTATTTGTGGCCACCGGCGAGCACGTGATTGAAGAGCTCTAGAATTTACGAGGTCGGAATGGAGATCAATCGAATAGAAGAAGTAAAGAGAGGTTGTAAAAACGGAGAAAGGTGCAGTTGTTGGAGATTACCGTTTAAGCGAAACATTGAAGAGCAGATGTGGGAAGCACAAAAGGAACAGAACTTACCCTGTAAATTTGTCTTTTAGGAAACACATGCATAGAGGCAGATAAATGATCAAGGCTGAAGACCATCAAAAGGCAGGAAGCGAACGTTAAAGACTATTGTTTGCATAATGGATAGAAGAGATGGGCGAGAGAAGAGACGCGAGAAGAGCTGCAAGGAAAGATGCAGGAGGGATGACGGTCGAAGAGATGCAAGGCGAGAACTGGAGAGGAGGAGAGGGGAGGAGCAGAGAAAGAGAGAAGATAAGAGGAGGGTAGAGAGACGAGACAGCCGAAAAGCGACTTGAACCTCACTTCAAGATTATGCTGCAGGGGTTTAAAGGGGCAATGAGAAGTACGTGCAGGAGATGCGGGTCCTCGAGGCCGAGAATCGGTCCCTGCGTGATCAGATCAAGGAGATGGAGAAGAGCGCGCCTGATATGGTCAAGCTCGAAAAGCATTTTCGGACCTTGGAGGAGAGTGGAGAGAGGATGGAGCGAGACAAGAGAAACGAGAGAGTTGATACCACAGTCAGTCGGGAAATATTCAACGTGTCGTTGCAGTTGAATATCGAGAGCAGTCCAAATCATACCGATCTAATCTCTGCACCCTAGGCCCGATGATTTCTCTGGCGAATGCCGCCTGGGGATGGTGTGTTTTTGCAACATCTGGTCGTATACTTGGGCGCTTTCAGTTTGTCTAAGGCAACAAAGGGATTTCACCCAAGGCATTTTTTCAGATCGGCTAACAAGATCCTGGGCAAGGATGCCCTTCAGTAGTTGATACAGAGTTCTCGATTCACTGGAAGCAACCTGTTGACTGGGGGCCTGTCGTTGGGTGTCTTTCGAAGTGCACGAATTAGCGAATCCACAGCCGGCAACGGCCAGTAAAAACGCTAGACGAGACGCTGAGTTGCTCGTATGGTGGCGGTCTATAGTAACCCATAGGATGGTTCTGAAACAGTGAAGATGAATCGAGCCTCCGTGTGAAGCTTCCATTCCACATAACCGAGAATTTTCAATGGAAGATCCTCCTTTGTTGTTCATCATCAAATAGAAGACGCGGTCTGAAAGGATGGGCCCCCAAACATATGTGGAAGCTTGCCTCCGACATCCGATCGCCAACAATATATCTTCATTATATCAGTTTCAAACTGATATAGACAATTCAGTGCCGTAAACACGAACAGAAATGTATACTCACGGATCCTGACTCCAATCAATGCGACAATATGGAAATGGGTTCGAGTACCTTCCTTCTATGATTGTTGTGACAAAAACGTGGAGGTTTGTGGTTGTTCGGGTCCTTTCGGTCTGTAGAGAGACGTAGCAGAAATGACAATTAGGCATACCTATGTAATTTAATAAAAAAGGACAATAACATCTAGGCCGGCTGGCCCAATGGCAAGGCGCTTGACTACGAATCAAGAGATTGCAGGTTCGACCCCTGCGTCGGTCAATCATTTTGCTTTTTGTTTTTTTGGATGATGTGATTGCCACCATATTTTCTAATGTGTGGTCGGTGCTACCTACCTACCCTTTGGGACCACCACCGTTTCTCTGTAGGACACTATCCACGCTCCTCTTGCTTGGCTTCTCGTCCTTCAGACAGTAACATTCTGACCAAGCTTTGTACACTGCACTTTTGGTGCCCTTTTCCTCAGGAAAAAACCCATCCAGCAACACTACGATGTGAAGAACCCGAAGAAAAGGACAACGCCATACATACTTTTACCTATACAAGTGGCTTCACAGGGCTGAAGAGACGTGTGGATTTACCACCAAGTAACAACCTCCTGCATCGCCTCTTCATTGAACGCCCAGCTTAAAGATTCCATATTACCCGGGTTAAACAAAGCATCTGCCACCTGATATAACTGTAAGCAACGGTCACCGGAACGATGACTAGACGAAACTTACTGTAAGGTCCCAATCCTCCAGGCCCTCGGATGGGGTATCCAAGGATATTGATGGAAGGGTATTTAAGGCTCCATTCACTTGACCCCGTGCCGCAATTCGTTCAAGTTTTGGTAAACATGTATCCCCGGCCTCAGTTGCGGCTTGGATAAGGTGTCGCGAAATTTCATCCTTACCAAGCCCTCGCATGAGAGCTTGGACCTGTGCACCGATTACGCAAGCCAGCAGGTATGCTTTGATGCTTGTCTCACCAGCTTCTATACATCGCAAACACCAAGGCTTCACGTCCTCTATTACAGCGAAAAGATCTGGTCGCAAGGTGACAGGGCCGAGACCCTCGTCTTCTTGGAGTTGGGTTCTGAGCTCCCCAGAGATAAGCAGGGTAGCTTGTATGGCAACAATGCGGCAGAAACCAGAGCCACAGACTGCGAGTCTTGCAAAGTCGTCGCGGTTTGATGAGAATGTATCGCTACCACTGTGGCAATTCATGACCGACGATGCTGGATATACCGCATACCAGATTTTGAGCGACGTCTCAACGACCACCTTCCGAGAAAATGCATATGTTGTCTGTCGTAGAGACGGCCCAAAGTAAGGTATGTGAAGAGCGGATACATACTGGTGCATAATAAAGTTGACCATGCGGCTGGCGAACTGTGACGGTGATATTCCATTGTCTGATTTGTAGCCTTGGAGAGTTCGAGTCAGGCCTCTATATGACGCTCGCAAGTCTGCGTCAAGTCGTAGAACCTCTTCGTAAGATGCCTGAGAGCTAATATCATTTAGAAACCTCGCCACCGCAAGCCGCGAAGGGAATGTTCTGCGAAGTGCAACAGCGATGGATGTTTCGGTAAATTGATTCTCCAGCATCGGGGCAGAACTCTCAGCCAACAGCTGCTCATCATCGAAGTTTCCCGGTGGCTGCGTATCGAAGTCGTCGAGCGTAATGAGCGGAGCGCCCCCGGCAGTCAAGCTCGACTGTAGGGCTAGCTCCAGGATGGTATTCCACAACCTTCTGCGCATTTCAGAAATGAAGGTACCCTTAATCGGCAGCCGCGACGGGTCCCTGTGTAGACCCATACTCATTGCTCTTCTGAGAAGCTCGCCAGCCGAGACCCAGATTGAATCCCTGCCAATACCTATTGTCTCCCGAGCGATCAAGAGTAAAATGCTGGTTTGCACAAATTGAATCCCGAGACGAGATTTGAATTCAGGTTCAGAGATCCAAGTAAGAGCTTCGTATACCCACCGAACTGCCGATGAACGTAGTGAGAAGTTTTCATCGTAGGTTGCTGCACCAATGGCAAATACAAGCTTAAGTTGGACCAAGAAACCTGGATCCGGCTTAGCCTCCGTCATCCAGAGCGCTTCATAGTCCCGCCTAAAACTGGGAACATGAAGGATTCGGTGCATCGTCTCCGTGGTTCGGAGATAGCAGTCAACAAGCTCATTAGCAACATCTACTCGGGGTAGCTCAGGAGTCGGTGGAGTGGGCCAGGGAGGCGCGCGCTGTGATTTGATAACCCTGGCCAAGGATTTACATTTCTGCACCCCGGAGAACGCCTTGTTTATCCCGTCTCGCAACGAAGGGTCAAAAGGATTCAATAGATCTTTGAACTATGATAGCAGAGTCAGTTTAATGTCCAATGAAGATTCGAACGAACGCGTAACGAGGCCTTACAAGAGACATCCCAACAGCCCAATGACTCTGACCAAACAGACGAGTCTTATGCATGACACTGCGAGTTAATCCTTGCGGTGGCCCAAACACACTATTCTCACGATGAAAGTAGTAAGTCCCACCCATTTGTGATGTCGCCGTTTCAATCTCGGAGTTTGGAGGGGAAGCCTGAGACCGAGGCGTGAATTTTGAAGAAGTCGCTTTGGACAGTTGTTCTTCAAGTTCTTTGATTCGGCATTTCATAAGCTCAATATCTTGACTAGAGATTTGACTCGCAGGCGACAGTGCTATTGCAGAGCTAGCTAAGGAACTTGATAGATTGCTGGAAACAGTCGATTGTTTACTTGTATACGAAGCATTCTCATCAGAAGCTAGCCTGCGCAATGCTTGCGCGGGCTGTGGAGGCGGTGAATGGCTTTCGTAGATGCACCTAGCATTTCTTGCCTTCAGACAGTTGCTGCAGGGGTTCTCCCGATTGCAACGAAGCTTGCGCCTTCTGCAGAGAGCGCACGAACTATGTGTCAGGGCCTTGCCGTTAGTATGCAGAAAGACAAGAGGTGGGTCCGGACTCACACAGCTGGCCTTCTGCGTCGACGTCCGGGTTCGGCCATCGCTATCTGTTTTGATATATGCAGTCTCTTAGCTCCGAAATGTGTCGAAGTGTGTCTAATCAGATCAATCGTCAGACATCACAAATAATCTCCGAAGGAATGTCCCCGGTCTGATTTTCAAAGCTAGAAGTTGCGGTTGAAGTCCGTCTCGCGTGCCATTCTCCGGTTCCAATGCCGTAGAAAGCTGCGCTGTTGGTCCGTCTGGTCCGCCATTTGCCGAGTCCGACTCAAGTCATCTCCGTGGCATTGCCTAAACGGGTAAGTATACTGCCTCCTTGCCTTGTCTTGACCTCAATTTGTATACCGCCTCAATTCCTCGAGGTTGGAGCAGGCTCTAAGATAGTGGTCCAGCTTATATAGTACCAAGCCATTCAAATACCTTCCTTTTTTTTTTTTTTTTTTTTTTTTTTTT
>JANFQY010000120.1:0-92389 GCA_025592935.1 Aspergillus ostianus | reverse complement strand
CCGTACCTAAAAAACCCGTACCCGCCCGGGTCCCCGTTTTACCGTCTGACTTGTCGCCTATAAATCCCTCGGAATGGTACGGGTTTGGGTTCCCCCCCCCCCCCCCCCCCCCCGGTCAATGGCTGCATGTGCTGAGAACCGCAGAGGGGAAATTCTAATCAAATCAACAAATACATAAAAAAATAAAAATTAATGATAAATCAAAATGAAATTCCATACAATTGTCCGGCTTGGGGACGGCATAGTCAGAGCGCCACGGAAAACCGGTTGCTCTTATCATTATATATAGATTGTATCCTTCCCTCCGGTCCCTGTCCTTCCTCTTCTTACCCAGGGTAGTGATCACATACAATTGATTGACCTTGTTCTTTTATCTCTCTTTTCCTCCTAATCCCACTCAATTCCTACGACCCCTTCGCCATGCCTCGCTTTGACGATGCTGACTTGGGCCTGGACGCTGCTGCTCCTGCCCCCCGAGAGTCTCGCAACAGCAGCGCTCTTCCCATCCCCGGCGATTCTGGCAATACCGTGGAAATCCCCGCCACCCGCAGCGCCATCAGCGACGCTGCTCAGTTCATGCACAACCTGAGCCTGACCCCCTCGTCGCGGGAACGTCGTAGCTCTCGCAACTCGTTCGGTACCTCTCTGCCCATCCCCAGATCGCCTCGCGTTTCCCGCCTGTCGTCCGCCAGGCCCTCCGGAGATGCCTCCATCACCAGGGACATCCTGGCCTCGCAGGTGCAGGACATGTCCAAGGAGAAGGTCGCAGCCGCGAAGAACATGGCCTTTGCCTTTGACATCGACGGTGTGCTCGCGCACGGGAACGAGCCCATTGAGGAGGCCAAGGAGGCCCTCAAGATGCTGAACGGCGACAACGAGCTGGGCATCAAGATCCCCTACGTCCTCCTGACCAACGGTGGTGGTAAGACCGAAGCCGCCCGTTGCCAGCAGCTCTCCGAGATCCTGGAGAGCCCCATCTCCACCGACCAGTTCATCCAGTCTCATACGCCAATGCAGGCCTTGTCGGAGTACTACGAGACCGTCCTGGTCTGCGGTGGTGAGGGCCAGAAGATCCGCGAGGTCGCCGAGAACTACGGGTTCAAGAACGTCGTGCACCCCAAGGATATTCTCGCTTGGGACCCCACCGTCTCTCCCTGGGGCTTCTTCTCCGAAGAGGACCGCGCCGAGGCCAAGCCCCGCGACTTCTCCAAGATCAAGTTCGACGCCATCCTCATCTTCGCCGACTCGCGCGATTACGCGACTGACTTCCAGCTCGTTATCGATCTGCTGCTGGCCGAGGACGGCAAGATGCTGACCCGCGCCAAGGACCCCGTCGCCTCTCGCATCCCCATCTACTTCTCCCAGGGTGACCTGGTGTTCCCCACCAACCACAAGGGACCTCCTCGTCTGACCCAGGGTGCGTTCCGTATCGCCATTGAGGCCCAGTACAAGGCCCTCACCGGAGTCGACCTGGAGCGTGTGGTCTATGGCAAGCCCGAGCGTGCCACCTATACCTACGCCGACGAGGTTCTTCGCTCGTGGATGGAGCAGATCCACAACGAGAATCGCCTGCCCCAGAACGTCTACATGGTTGGTGACAACCCGGCCTCCGATATCTGCGGTGGTAACATGTACGGCTGGAACACCTGTCTGGTCCGCACCGGTGTGTTCCAGGGCGGCGAGAACGACGACAACAACCCCGCCAACTTCGGTGTTTTCGCCAACGTGCTGGAGGCTGTCAAGGCGGCCGTTTGCAAGGAGCTGGGCGAGGATTTCAAGTTCAAGTGGAACCCCAAGGTCAACCCTGTCACTCACGGCGACGGTGCTTCCGCTATTGAGTAAATGACGCCTAAATCAAGTCATATCGAACGAACACCAACCCCGACCAGGGAAAAAAAAAAATTCAAGAACATTGGATGTTCTTGATGGCGTTTGGTGATTTTCAACCTTACCTTCATGACCAATTCACTTTTTTTTTTTTTCTTTTTTTTTTTGTTTTTTATATGTTACGGGTTTACGGAATTTTGGACTATTGATATCCATTGTCGCTTGTCTAGAGTGACTGCATCAGACGGCTGAACAATTTTGTTATGTGATTTCTTGTTATTAGATTTTGCGTTTCCTTTTTTTATATTTTGTTACATACCGATGTCTTTCAACTGGATTGGATTAGATAGATTGGATTTAACAATTTAGATTCTCATTCTCTTGAATACTGTCCAAGTTGCATGGCCTCAACAAAAAAAAAGCGACCATCCAAATCTACGTAGCTATCTCAAGAGTCTAGATTCAATCGGCTCGAATTCAATAAATACGTCCCCGACAGCAACCTGGGATACAGAGATAAAGCAATGTAATACCAAAACGCTCGCCACATGTCAGCCGAAGATCCATCCCATCCCTCTCGCCCCAGTAGATAAGTAACAAGTAGAGGAAAAGAGCCAGATAGATGGAAGAGTGGCTGAGGCTGAAACGGGAGGCGAAATCGACCAGAAAAAGAAAGAAAGAAAGAAAAGGAAAACTTTAATCGCCACGACTCTGACGAACGATAACAAAGACGAAAGAAAGAAAGAAGTAGGTAAGCTTGGACCGGAACTCCTGCGGCGTACCGTACTCCGTCTACTGCCTACTGTAGGATGGAAAATGCTGACATTCAGCCTGAATGGATGGGTTGGATACTAGTAGTTACTAGGGTGATATTTTGCGTTTGTACAGTACTTATGTCGCAGGACGTGCGCTATCTAAGTCCAGAACAGTAGCTGTTTGCTTCCTAATGGAGCGATGTGCATCTTATTCTGCCTTGGATGTTTTGCTTATCAGTGTCTGCTTTTGTCGAGGGACAGAAGTTAGGGCTGCGCCTTTTGTCTTCTGCTTCCCGGGAGGTGGAAGGGGTTGCATGATGGTACATCTACGTCCATTTAGGTCTTTTTCTTTTCTTTTCTTTTTTTTTTCTTTTTTAACAACAGGGTACTGATGCGAACGTGCTTTTTTTTTTTTTTTTTTTTAGATTTATTCCTTCCCTATTTACAATATAACCATTCTGGTACCAAAATTCCGAATAGCCAATCTCTTTGCACTCGTGGTCCCAGGTGGACTAGACTCTCTTCCTTCTGCTGCAGTGCCTTTGATACACTGAACTTCTCGAATCTCCCAACCAGAACAACTCCATCGGCCAGGGCGTATTCGAGATCATGGCCTATGTGCCCGCTCCGGTCTCGTCGCATGAGCTTGTCCATTACTTCCAGCACAGTCACCCAGGTGGATGGAGTGAACTCATTTACTTCTAGCGTCGCGAGATCTATCGAGACTTCAGACCTCAAGGTCCTGGCAAGCCCGAGAACAAGTGCATACCCCGGCTCAAAGCAAACCGACCTGAGCAGATTGGGTTACCCATAACATGCCAGACGACGCAAGCCCCTCTGCGATGGCCTGGAACTGCCTCAGCCTGCTCGGAATCGATGTCCAAGAAGAATGGGCCGTCGAGATCGAGAAGGGATATGATGTCCTGGTCTCCGGGGGAGGGTCTCGCCTAGAGAACGGACTTCGACACGTAGCCCCTTGGATAAGCAGATATCTGTGACTGTTTTGATGACGGTCAAAGAAGATAAAATCTTGATTGTCTGAGATCAGAAGGGTAATCCCCAAGGATGACGACGACGATGCTGATGTTCTAGGAAGAGTTCCCTTAGGACGTGCCACAATGACAGCGTCAATTTGGCGAGGGGTATCATCATCATAAACCGATGCTTCGACGCCATTGAACCCTGAATCACGTAGAAATTAATAACTCGGCTACAGCCTTACAGGCTGTGTTGCTGAACTCAGGTATTCGAGTTTCCCCCCTTAGAATATACTATCTTGTTCGTGTGAAAATAGGTCTTCTACTCCGAGGAAAATATAACAAGATCCTGTAGCTACACGCAAAGCCCAACTGGTCTTAGGATGCGGCTGTGAGGTGAGCACAATACTTTGGGTCTATCTCATTTAATAGTCAATAATCTGGTTAGGGTCAATTGTCCAGACTTTCACACCTGACGAGACACAGCCATATTATCCTTCTATTCCTGGTCGATTGATCTCATGTCAGCAATTGAGGGTGCCGTCTTTGCTTGAGTAGCAGTGCTTACCTATTCTGACTCTCGAAATCTAGTAGATGTCTAATCGGAGTTATAATGAAAGCTTGGGCAGAAGTGGACTTAGTCTCCTTTGTGATTCAATGGCCTTCCTGTGTCTACACTAGAGGCGATCTGACTTAGTGAAGACCCTATCTTAAAATGATACTAGGGATCTCGCGTGATGAGAGCCGTAGTGAGTCGAGTTCTATGCTAAATTTTAGTGGGGTGGTTTTGAATGTCTGAGGTTGCAATCTACCAAGCATTTGCGTTTACTTATAACCATCATTTCTTGTATGTAATTCTAAGAGGGTCTTTTCTATCCTCATGGTCATATCAAATAAACAAGTGAACTCGTCTGTTTCGACCATCCTATACGTCGACTCATCTACTTATGTTCCTTGTATGAGGATTTACCGGGTCTACAGCAATGTCGGGTCATAGAGTTATATTGTTGGTATAGTAAATAAGTAGTTAAAATATTTAGATGTAACTATAAGGGACCAAAGAAGCCATCTCCTCGTCTTGTGAACGCTGATTAAAGCTAGCAGCCTGATATAGGTAAGCTTGGTCATAACTTATTAGGACTTGCTTTGGACCAAGGCACACGCTCTAGTTAACCAACTATAAGCAAAGGTTACCGTCAAGTTGATAAGAAACAAAGTTGTCCAGCTTTCTCGCTGAATAAAACCCCGCTGAAATGACCCAAGGATAGTTGCAATCCTTGCTAGGTGGAGATCTTCAATTACTCACATTGACAATCTGCCTCACTACTGATGCTACTAATAAAATATTGAGGCTCCACGTCAATCGAAAACCGACAACATGCTTTGGACACCAGCACTTGAATGAAGATTACTTAAGAAGCCTACCTACCTACGTAGAGAATTCAAGGCCCCAGGGCGAGGCACCTAGCATCAGCCTCGTAGACTAAGGACACACTACATGCAAGGGCTGAAAATGTTCTAGAACACGCTTATCGCTCCAATCATCCAGGCCTTTTGTGCATACTTTATGCACGAAATCGACCGCGAAGAGGCGCCTATTTCATGAACTAGACGACATGACTCGGCATCCGAAGCGAGGGACATGTGGAGTGCAGAAAATATCTTCGTTCTAGGCCGTTCAGATAAGAACTGCGTTGGTACCTAGTCAGTCAACCACGCAGCATCAGTGGAAGAAATAGCCCATGCTAGTGCTAATGGACAGTGTCGCCTTCTGCTTCTGCATCGGGACGGTCTAGCCTAGTGTTGTTGATAAGCATTTGTTTATTTATACAATTTGCGATAGACGTCAGGAACACTCTGGCCCTTGGAACATGGATATTGTCGATTCAGACTGATGTATTATGCTATATCGGAATGGTCATCGTAAGTACTTCTTTTCAGCGAGTATTGAACATTCATGAACCGGATTTCATATTATCCAAGAATCTTCATTTCTCTAGTACGCTCTAGTCTCACTAGAGTCGACACCCATGCTTACAGGAAGCGTCCATCTAACTAGATAGCCGGATAATATCCCCAGCCAATCGTTGCAGTGACAGTATACGTAGTTTGCTGAATGGATCGCATCTTCCAGTGAACACTGCGAGAATCGGCTGTAGAATCTGGGTGTTCTCGCCTGTGCTTAGCTTGTACGTGGAAGCTGGGGTAAATTGTATCTCGGGTTTCTGGTAGCCTGGATAGAAATACAAAAGCATAGTATTGATTATCTTGGTAAAACTTTGAGCGATACCGACATACGGGGTTACTCGGCTTGCAGCCGAGTATGCAAGACTGAATGGGATTAGTCTTGATTCGTGGAAGTAGTCCTGGATTTATGTGGTTATTGTCGATTTCTTCTTGACTCCAAAGATTATTTTTAGATCCATCTGTGAAAATATGTAAGATAGGAAGATGAGCTGCTTCTCGGGAGCCAACAAAGTCAAAGACCAGGATGCAGTCAGTGGCTTGATTCGTGAGTCATAGCCAATAACATTGCACCACTTCACCACCTGATTGTGCTGCAGATTTAGAAGACCACAGAAACTCTAAAGGAATGCCTACGATGCAATTATACGTCGGAATAAAGGCTGGTTGATGTCTTACAAGGGGAGGGGTTGTGTGCCGGCTGCCGGGTCGGAGACACGTTATCCATCGTGCATTGACAACCGTCGAGTCTCACGACCGCGTTCCCCGAGGAAAAGATCGTGGCGGTTTCCCGGTCCATCTACTCCGTATAATGCACCAAGACACAAGATCACCTCGTCAAACGGACTTGAACCATTTGACATGGAGATGGTGTGATAAGTCCGCACAGCTTGGCCATGAACATATGACTGACGCCTGCGCTGTCACCACTGGAGCAATATGGGGTGATAGGTAAGTGGAATGGTCAATTGCCGTCAACAAGGGGGACCCGTTAGCATTCCAATCTCGCTTGCCACTGCCCCGGACAGCCTTGAAAATGTGTAACCTGGCCGGAGGAAGGCCAACTGTCAACCCGGGGGCTCAAGTAGGCGGAGAAAGCAGCGGGATCGTTGCGCGCCGCAGAAAGGGGGTTCTAGGCAAATGAACTATGCGCAAGATCAACCCAATAGAGAGTGGAGTAGATTAAAGAATGCCTACCGGCAGCTTGGCTTGAATGATCTGTTCTTGGCAATCGAGGTGCTGGGATAGTGGACATGCACATACATGGGCCGTGCATCCTACGGAGTACAGGCGTAACGACGACTTCCAGGGAAAGTTGAAGTATAATGAAGACGGAGCAAAGCAACTAGCAGTGCCGAGACCCGTCGAACAATGGTCACGCGCCTATCTTCGCCTTCTCTCTCTCTCTCTCTCTCTCTGGTTATTGAGATCGGACGGTCCGGATACGAATCGACTTGATTGAGTCTAGGGCACCAGTGCCCCGAACCAACTTTCAAGTCTCGCGAGACTGCAAGGGGTAAAGGCCAAGAGTGGACCAGGTGATAGAGAGTAGTTTGAGGGGCATCTATCTACTCCGTAGTATCCGGAGCCCCTGTCACTGCACAGCAATGATAAATCAAGGGGAGGGGAGTGGTGTCATTAATGATCAATCATTAACTAGCCATTGACCATTGACCATTGTTCAGTATGATGGGGCGGAGGGTCCCGGATGGCCCGAAGAGGGGTAGATGCTAGAATACGGAGTAGTACGAGTCTACTCCAATTCTTACGGAGTAGAATGAAGATGGAGAAAGACGATGGCAGGAAAGGGGGGCAAGTTTTGGGATGACAGGAATAGGGCAGGGATCACGGGACCCAGACTGGGTGGTAGCTGTTACGTAAGGGAAACGCTCGTCGAACGTGGCTGCGTCCGGGGGTTGTCCCTGCTGGGCCTACTCCCTTCCGGAAGGAGTCACCGCCAGGTCACAGGTACTGGGCGGGACTGCGCGAGGGCCACGGATAGGAAAGTACCGGGTACTTCTCGCGCGTCCCGCCCAGGAGGTCCTTGAAGGGGTCACGGGGCCAGCGGCGATTTTCCATTATGTCATAGAATGACGATCCGCTCTCACCTTCATCACTTCATCTTTTCTCCTGATCGTCAAGATGAACTGTTCTCTGACCATTCTAACTCTAGTCCAGTTCGCCTCATGATGAATCGCCAAACCATGTCAATTGTAGACTCACACTCACACTCAGATTCAGATTCAGATTCAGATTCAGGTTCAGATTCAGGTTCAGGCTCAGACACAGTCAGTCTCAGCATCCTCCGCGGTGTTCGGAAGGATGCCCGGCGACAGGGATGTTTAAACGGCCCGGAGCACGTCTAGATCTAAGTATAGTCCGCCTTGCGTAGGGCTTCCTTCTTCCACTGGGATGTTGCAATTCCATGACAGAGATCATTCTGATCTGATTTCTGTACAGAATTCACTTTCTTCTAGGAAATCCTTTTGTACAGTGAATCAACGACCCAGGATAGAAATTCAATGTAATGATAACCCCTCCAGAAGAGAATAAAAATAAAATAAAATGATTCATCCTCTGGCCGAACAAGTTGGCAAATTAATTAATATTATTATTAACTATGGGACCCGGCGGCCTTACTTAACAGAAACCAACAAGCTCAGCTGCAGCTTCTTCCGCTCCCAGTAATTCCACTTCTTTTTTTTCTCTCTTTCTTCGCTGTCCTCCCTCCTCTGCCACTGACTTCATCCTTCTCCTCCCCTCTTATCTGACTTTCCACCCCCTTCAAAACTCTCTTCAACTCTCTTGATTGTTCAAACAACCTGAATCAGAACCACTTCCGGTGACCACCTTCGGGGTTAGGAAGTGCAAACCTGCCAATCCGACGACCGACGTCCGACCGGCCTCCACTCCTCAATCAATTCCAATAGTGTAGCGTGCCCGCCTCTCGGGGGGCGCGGCCAGTGTTCCATCCGCCGCAATCTGTGACTAACAGCTTCCTCTGTCCTCTGCATTTTCATCGTCTCCGCCGCCACTCCCAATCTACACTAGGAAGAGTTTGTGGAATCCGGGGAAGAGCGTGTGAAAAAAAAAAAAAAAAAAGAAAAAAGAAAAGAAAAAAGAAAAAGGGAAAAAGCTTTTTTTCTTTTTTCCCTTTCTTTCATTTCTCTTTTGCTCCCTTTCCCTCTTACGATCTTTTTTTTTCTCTTAATTCTTTTCGGACCGGGATTCTTCTTAATTTTATTTTTTTTTGTGTTCTCCCCTCTCCCTCCTATCGTCTTCTTCCTAATCGGGATTGGTCTTACGATTCTACCTATATAGAGTGCGAGAGGCCTGCCTCTCCTGTCGCCGTCATGTCTTCCGCCACTGCCTCTCCCGCTCTTTCTATCCACAAGCCTCGCTATCCGTTTGTCCCTCAGGGAGATTCCTCTCCCGTCAGTCTATCTCGTCAATCCTCTCCTCGATCCTCCGAGTGCTCTTCGCCCGACGGTTCCCGATCGACCAGTCGCCGCCGTCCGTCGGTTGGTTCGATCAAAGAAGACGTTGACGGTATGAGATGTGTCCTAGTCTATGTTTTGTGTTCTCATGGTGGATGGTGGTAACTGATTCGGACTTTCGTCGCGGATGTATAGGCATTGCGCAGTCCTTTGTGGACACGCACATCGAAGAAGAACAACAGCCCTCCAAAGAACAGCAAAAGCCCAGTATCGCCGAGATGCAGCCCTCTCCCGACTTCTGCTGCCCCTGCGGCGGTTTCCTGGGCTGGAAACAGATCCGACTGGGTGGGAAAAGCCTGAGCCGAAGCTACAGTGATCTTCGCCACCTGGGTCAGATGCACGCACGCGGTTGGGCCTGGGAGGCTTCTCCGCCGCCGAACGACCCCCCGCCGACCCAGACGCTGGCGGTGGAAGAGGAGGTGGTTGTAGAGGAAGAGAAGCCGATTCCCGGCACCTCCCGTTTGGAAAAGCTCCCTCCGGAGGTGCTTGGTAAGTATTCGTGCCTGCCACATCCCCCTCTGGCTCGATACCGACGGTCTCTAACGGATCTCCGCACAGATCAAATTATCTCCAAGCTGGCGTTGGACGTCCCACCCAATGGGTACACACCTCGGAACGTCGACCTAATCTCCTGCCTTCTGGCCTCGCGTACGTTGCACGCGGCCACCCTCGCCGTGTTGTACAGGAACATGACCTTCCCGCACTCGATCATCTTTTCCAAGGCCCTTAACCATATGTCTCAGTACCCGGCATTGGGAACGCTCGTTCGTCGCCTCGATTTCTCCCACTTCACCTCCGTCGGTCTAGGCCGGACGAAGCAGATGAACGCCGAGATCCAGAATTTGACCGCGACGACGCTCTTGAAATGTTTGGATCTGCTGCCCAACCTGAAGGAATGCTTGCTGCAGGAGCACGTGGAGGGCGATATCAGCGTGGAAGTGATGCAGAAGCTGTTTACCGGCCTGCCCAACCTCTTTGCGATCGATCTATGCGGTTGTTCGACGCAGTCCTTCTCGGCCGTTTTCCAACAGTCGCTCTTCAGTCTACCCTTGACCATGCCGAATCTGAGGCGGATCTCGATGCACGAATGTAGCAGCCTTCCGGCCTCCGCCTTCGAGACCCTACTTCCCCGCCTGGTGAACCTGACGCACCTGGACGTTACCCACACGCAGATCAACGAGGCGGCCCTCTTCTCCATTCCCGAAACCGCTCGGATCACGCACCTCAGTCTTTCCCGGACCATTCGTCTGCGGGGCTCCCAGGTGGTCGAATTTTTGACGACTCATCCGGCCGTCACCGACTCGCTAGTGTTCCTGAACCTGCTGACCGATCCTACGCGCTACCGACTCCTGGAGGAAGAGGATGTCAGCGCGCTGCTCCCGAAATTGCCGTCTTCGCTGCGTTCCCTGAACATCGGAGGTGCCAAGGTCACCTCGGCTCATACACAGGCTCTCATTCCCTTGACCAAGCATCTGGAAGAATTGGGCTTGGGATCGGCCGAGTTGTCCGCACAGGACTTGAACGCTTTCTTCACTCCCGCCCCACGAGGAGGCGATGTAGCGATTGAAGCCCTGGAGAACTGGGTGCCCCCATCCCTGTGCTACCTCGATCTTACGAAGGCCTCCCAATTGACGTTGGGGACCGTTTTCAACACCAGCTCATGCCTCCTCCTTTCGCAGCAGAGCTACCCACTCCAGGTCATCGAATTCCACGAAAAGCTTATTGCTCCGCTCCGCGAGAGAACCAAAACCGCCAAGTCCTCTACCGGGTGGACTGTTCGCGAGCTTGGCCGCCGAGGATGGTATGTCCGGGACCCTGCCTCCATGCCGAACGAGGTGACCGACGACGGCGCTCGATCCTGGAAAATGGGGGCCAGATGGTGGGGAATGAGAAAGATCCCCGTGGCTGTCGGCGATGTAGGCGGGATCTACGGGCACTACATGTTCAAGAAATGAGGCCTAGCGGGTTCCGGCAGGCAGGATCATACTAACTGCCTTGGTCTGGCGGCTCTGGTAACATGAGTCGCCAGGCCTATCGTGTGCTTCTCTACAATTCTCCTCTCCTTCCTTTCTTATTTCGTTTGCTGTCATCTTCATATTGCATTTACGGGAGGATTTTCGTGTGTGGCTATATTAGGACAAATTGCACCAGCATGCGCGGGCGACAAAAGTGTGGGTGGATTCTGCTGTCATGCCTCATGATTTGCTTGGCTTTTGAGTTGTCTGCATAGCGGGAGCGGTGTCTTTGAGCGTTTGGGTTCTCTGTCTGAGTATGGTCTTTTGTTCTGTTGTTGCGATATCCCCATTCTTCGCGGTTGTTTTGCGCACAGTTGCTTGGCTTCTTTATTTCTTTATCATTTTCTTTTTTTTTCTTTTCTTTTTTTTTTTTTTCCATCTTGTCCATGTTCCAGTCAGAAGGATGGTTTGGTGCAAAAGCAAGGTGCATTGCTTGTTTCAACTCGGAGTTAGGTTAGTTAGGTTTAAGACAGGAACAGTTTCAATGGGAATGTTATATATAATACCGGATATTCACCCTTTTACCGGAGGCTCAATTATTCCCTAAGTATTCCTCAAGAGGAGGTCCAGACGTGACGTTTTGGGTAATTAGGGCTAGACGCACCGGGCGGAGTCACGTGCGATGCGGTAATTCCAAGAAAGCTTCGGAGCCTCAACGGTTTGCCTTTGTCTCTTTCGCTTTCCGCTCCTTCAGTTGCCACGACCTCGTCGATCAGCTTGAAGGCTTTTGACCTTCCGCAACTGTCGGATACTCCGGTGGGATTGTATTCTCCCGATGGGTGTATCCCTACACGCCGCCCAGGACCTTGGAAGCTGTCGAGTTCCAAGACGATGGCACCTCCGAGCGGGTCGGCGGCATACAAGAAGAAAGATGGCACCCTGACCATGTCGCAGGATCGCCAGTCGGTCTCTTGGATCCCGGCGGCTGGTGGTGCATCGGGAACTATCACGTTGCCCGTGGCTCAGATCACAAGTACGTGCCAAAAATTCTTTTTATCTGGGCTGTTTCTCTCACTTTAAGCTTTCCCGAGACGGGACTCTAGTGAGGGGAGTGTCAAGTTCTGCAGCTTCCTTGCCTGTAGTAATGTGATATACATGGAATCTACGGTTGTGCTAATGCGAGTTGCGTCTAGATTTGCAGCAAACTCCCGCCAGTAACCCCAAGGTGATGCTGAAGATATTCGTCCAGCCCCCCAACGCATCTGCCGGCTCCCCCGAACAATACGTTTTCTCCTTTACGGCCGGCGCCAACGCGCGTGCGGAAGCAGACGCCATCAAGGATGCGCTTAGTACGGCTATCCAAGCAGCTAAAACCGGTCATGCTAGCCCAGCGCCGGCAGCGGGCAACGGCGAAGGCATGTCGGCGGCTATGGCCATCGCGAATGCAGTATCGTCGACGGGTTCGGGGAGGAATACATGGGACGACGATAAGAAGCTCAAAGCCGATGTGGAACTACAACAAGCCCTGCTTAATTCGGACCTCAATCT
This sequence comes from Aspergillus ostianus, assembly GCA_025592935.1. Lineage (NCBI taxonomy): Eukaryota > Fungi > Ascomycota > Eurotiomycetes > Eurotiales > Aspergillaceae > Aspergillus > Aspergillus ostianus. Next base: position 79,865 of record JANFQY010000120.1, on the reverse strand, counting down.
GAAGCGCATGTTGATGGAGTCGCTTACGTCTAAACCCGATACGATGGCCACCCCGCAGTTCATGTCGCAGTTCTGGTCCACGCGAGTTCACCTTTTGCGGGCCCATGCCATCGAGCGAGCCCAGACGCGAGGGTCATATAACGTGCTGTCGACGTTGAAGCCACGAGTGGAGGATAACGTATCGAAGATGAACATTAGCAAGGAGCAAATCCAGTTGATTTTCTCGCAACATCCCCTCATCAAACGTGTCTATGATGAGAACGTGCCGAAGCTCAGCGAACAGCAGTTTTGGTCGCGGTTCTTCCAAAGTCGTTTGTTTAAGAAAATGCGAGGGGAGCGCATCTCGGAGAACGACCCCACTGATCTCGTTCTCGACAAGTACCTCAAGGCCGATGAATCTGGGAACCTGCCGCGAGAAACGCACGTGCCCAATTTCCTCGATCTAGAAGGAAACGAGCTGAACAACAGTCAACGCCGAGGAAACCGGCCGGATCTGGATATGAGACCGTCTGGGGCGGATAAGGTGCCGATCATTCGATCGTTGAACAGTCTGAGTGAGAAGATCATGGCGAATGTGGCGCCCGCCGACCGCGATCCCCATGCGCCGATTGGCATGGACGAGGAAACGTACAATGAGCTGCAGCTGCGAGATCTTCGTGGCGACGAGCAGCAGAATCGCATCTTGCTCAACATCCGGGACCAAAGCCGATTCTTCGCGTCCAAGTCCAAGGACGCTGACGATGAACAAAGCCGGCTTTTCGCCAAACAAGATCCGGAGGAGATCTTGCGCGACTTGCGCATCGAAGTCGAACGCGATCTGCCCGAGGACGGGACAGCTCCACTGGGAAAGCTCGTCGAGCCGGACGAGGACAGCGACGACGACGACGAGAAGAAGAAGCAGCGCCAGCAGGTCGGCTCTCGGGCTAATTTACAACGAGCGTCGAATCAAATTCTTGAAGCCATTCGAGACCGTCGCGCGCAGACGGACGTCTCGTCTAGTACCGACACTTACGGCCTGTCCACCAACCTCTACGACCGCCTCATCCTGACGCATGCCACAACGACCGAGTTCTTGCATCAATTTTGGCAGGCGTTCCTTTCGGGGAATGCGGACCGCGCCGGCGAAGTCGCATCCCTAGTGGAGTCCTTGAACCGGGCCCAGGCGCGCATCAAATCCGTGGCGCAGGATGCGGAGGCGGAGCGACAGGTGGAGGTGGATCGACTCAAACGACACGCACGCGAGGTGCTCGAAGCCACGGGGAGGAAAATCCGACTTAATCTGGCGGGAGTACCGGGGGGCGAGCAAGCTGTCAACCGGCTTCTGGGGCCCACGAACCAGGCATTGGAAACGGCCTTGACACGATACCAAACGGCATATGCGGAGGAAATGAAAGAGATGCCACCGGCTACATAACGAAGAAGCTTAGAATTTAATGTAGTGTACAATAGAAGCTGCGAACATAGTGCAATCTGAGTTCCGTTTGCCCTACGAAGTATAGCCTGGCATGGTGGCCGGCATGCCGAGAGTGACAGCGCCTCTAGCGGTGCTTTCAAGCCTTTTAGGAGGAACCTTCCCCACCGGACCTCGGCCCGCCTTTTCTCGCGACGTGTTCGATCGACTCCCTCGCAGCTTTAGTCTCTCCTCCACCCTCTTCTCCAACCAGTCCATTGACTCGATCAACTTACGAACCATCCCCTCCGAGGGACAGAAATAAAACCAAGGATGCTCACTCCCGGCCTCACCAACGCCCCGATCACCAAGCTCCTCCTCATCTACACCATCGCCGCCTCCGTCGTCCTCTCCATCCTCGACCTCAAGCACCTGTCCAGCATCCATGTCTCCCCACACCTCAGCCCGTACGGGCAGTACTGGCGCATGCTGATCTGGCAGATTGCGGGATTTGCCAACTCCACAGAGGCCTTGTTCGCCGCCATGATCGTCTACCATTGTCGGGTCGTGGAGCGCGCCTGGGGAAAGAGCAAGACCGCGGTATATCCTCCTCTCCCCTCTCTTCTTCTCGTCTCTCCCTCATTTTTGTGCAGGTAGCTAACTGTGGAATTCTTTCTACCAGACCTTCCTCCTCTCCACTCTCCCCTACACCACTCTCCTCCCGCCCATCCTCCTGGCTCTCCTCGTGCGCCCTCTCTCCCTCAACACGATCGGCTACCTCCCCTCCGGCCCGACCGCCTCGCTCTTCGCCCTGTTGGCGCAATACCACGCCTCGATCCCGCACACCGTCCGATACCGCATCTCCACCTCGACGTCTTCCTTTGACTCCGCCTCTGCCGCTGAGTCGTCAACGACCGGCAAATCGCTCACCCTGCTCCTCTCCGACAAGTCTACGACGTACCTGATCGCTGCGCAGTTAGCGCTGTCGCAGTTCCCCGGGATGTTGTTGCCGGCGGTGCTAGGCTGGGGCGTGGGATTGGCGTGGCGCATGGAGTTCCTGCCCGGGTTGTCGGCGGGCAGCGCGTGGCGGGTCCCGGCGTGGATGGTGGGCGAGCGGGAGAGTCGACGTGCCCTGCGGAGGAGTGGACGCAGCGGAGGCGGCGAATACGAGGACCTGAGGCAGCGGTTGGAGGGCGAGGCGGCGGCGGCGGCGGCTAGTGGTTCTTCGTCGACGGCGGCGTCGGGATCGGGGACGGCGCAGAGACAGCGTGTGAGGATGGCGGATGAGGATTGATTGATTTCAGGGGATTTGAATGGGTTGTTCAGCGGGGTTTCGGGACATGTCTATCTTCTGCTTCATAATGAGGTGGGGAGAGGTTAGATGTTTATCTATAGTCCTGGACGGCCTTCCCTTTCCGGTTTAGTGCTCACCCCTCGCCGTTTGTTGCTTACTGAGTAGACCTGAGCATGCCCTAAGCGGCCTGGTGGCAGGCAGACGGACAGATACAAGACCTTGGATAGAATACGACGTTTAGCTCGCAGTCTAGCTTCAAGACTGATTTGATGGTTTCGGTGTTTGGGGGATAATCGCCGATTCTTTACAGCCAGGACAACTCAAAGCGTGGCTATATAGAGCTCTTCCACATTCCGGAGACAGCAATATACACTCAACAATCCTACCTACATGTGGTTGATTCTTCCTTATCACGACCGGAGCTCTGCTTCCTGTTCCTTGAAAGAGCAGAAAAAACACCATATCCCATGGCTGTAAGCCGGTTAAACATTGTCACCCCGATCGTGTCACTTCACTGATACTGAACGCTGAGCTTCTTCAGTAGGAGACGTAGCACCGGGTTCGCTTCATTGGTTGCCTCTTCAACGCGGCCAATCTCGGCGACGATGTCTGCTTCCAACTGCATGAGGTATTGCCGGCAATGCTCAAAGGTGCCACTCATGTGCAGATTCTCCATCACATATTCCTTGACCTCAAGAGGCAGTGGCACGACTCCATTTGCAATTGAGCTGCGTTGCTGCCGGAAGACCCCCTTGATGATATTCCGGAATCTCTCTTGACGTTCCATGCAATACACGATTGGGTACGAGAATTTACCCTCGTCAAGGTCTTCATAAGCCCCCTTTTGCTGGGCATAGGCGTCAGAACACAGGTTCATGTAGTCGTCGCGGACTTGGAAGAAGCGGCCGAACAAAATAGTGAGCTGGTCAAGGGCATCTGTAGGTACTGACTCCTGCCTCGTCTCGGCCTGCATAAGTCTCACCAGGAGGCGAAACAAGGCACCCGTTTTATTATCTACCATGTTGAGATACTCGTCCGGAGAGGGGCAGGAGAGGTTGTACATCCAGTATAGGTCCCAGCTCTGACCGAGGTACATATTCTGCAGCTCCTCGAGCAGAATGGAAATAGCGTTCGGGCTGCGGAAGTTTTGAGCGAATTTTACCGCCCCAACAAACATGAAGTTGGCGCTGTTGATTGCTTGCGAGTGGCCGAAAATTACGTGCGTCGACGGCTTGCCCCGGCGTTTTGGAGATCCATCTTCGATGTCATCGAGTATCAATGAGGCGTTATGCAACAAGTCAACCAGATAGCTGATGTTGTTGAGCACAAGCTCGTCGGCTTTGAACCAGTAGTCGAAGGCCTCGAGCATCCGAGAGCGAACGCCTTTGGACGGCATTGAGCAGATGTACTCGATCGGGGCTTGCAGGGCTGCGTCAGAGGGTTTGTACCAGGTCGCCTAATAGTATACAGCGAAACAATCAGCAGGCGATCCTAATCCCGGGATATTGAGGAATAGAGTGATGAGGCAATACCTTGGCCGGAATTCTAATTCCTTGTTCGCGATGCGGTTCGAGTAGGATGGAATTTTCGGCTTCAAGCTCCTTGATCCGTGTCTCGCAATGTACCACTGCATCGTGTAACATGGCGATTCCGTCCTTCATGCTGTCTGACTGAGTTATGGGCTTTTTGTTGCGCATATCAGTGACCTGATTGAGGTTCTCGTCTTCCTGGCCGTCGGTGCCAGAGCTGCTGTAGTAGTCTGTCAAGGGACTATCAGAGCTATGGCTGGGCCGACTGCTTTGGCTATCCGAGCCAAAGCTGTCCCTTGCGCCGTCGTTCAAAGAACTACCGGAGTTGGCGTGTGACAAGTCCACTATCCCTGGACCCGTACGGTGTTTCGCCGCTCTTCCCTCCAAGGCTCTATGCCGTTCAGCCCTGCTGGCCCAGTAATGAGTCCCGGCGACGATGACGCCAACCACTTCGACCCATTTCTTGAGATGAGGAGGAACTGGCGCGTGTTGCGCCAAGAATGCTTTCTTCCGTATGGTATATTCCTGTTCCAAGCCAATAAGCAGCCGGCGTCCTTCAGCCTTGGCCTCGTCGGCGGACATGTTTCTAGTTTGACGAATCACTTCGATGAAGTTATTGATTCGGCTGCCGTTGACGCGTGCCTCCCAGCTTTCACGTTCAAAGCTCCAGTAGTCGTTAGTCCAGACTACTGCTTTGTCGATGGGCTCCATCACTGTCTCGACAAGTTTCCTGTCCTCGTCCGAGAGCCGGATCTCCATTGCAAACTCTGTCATAGCCCAGAATGCACTGCGAGATCAACATTCCGTGTCAGATAATGGCTTCTTTGGATGTTCGAGTGTTCTGGTAAAGTAAATGTCCTCTACAATAAACATACCTGAGTCCAAAATCGTCTTTCCTGTATGCTTGGTATGCATCCAGAGACGTGAACTGGGTCACTGCCTCCTTCCCAGCAACGGCTAGCCAACCTTTGTTGTACATGTCAAACATGTACATGCCCATCTCGCGGTCGACCTCAACAGCCTCCAAGAGGATCCGAGACACAAGCTTCTTCAACCTGGGCGCCCTAGTCCCCGGGCGTAATTGTGCGGTCTTGTGGGGGTCAAACAGGAGCCCAAAGTCACGATGTTCGTCAGTCGCCGCAGTCATTTCCAATGCTTCATATCCATCTACGTGCGCGCGCCAGTCAGATCGGGAATTCATGCCTCGTTCTTTTGCTTTGATACTCACCATCATGTAACATCCCGATATCGGTGAGGTAGGTCAGGATCGCGAGCCGTTCTGGTGCCGCCTCGGGATAGGCAAACGCACCCAGGTTGCCGAAATCACTGAAGGAAATCAGAGCCCTTTCGGCAAGACCGTCGCCGAGAGAATTCTCCCAGTCGCGCAGGGCCCTCTGTGTGGCTGCGTCGGCGACATCGTTTCGCTCGTTAATACGCACCGGGAGGGTGGTGAAAGAGGCCGTATTTCTTTCAATGGCCCCGGCGTCTACCGGTCGAGAATATGTCCAGATGCCTTCCATCGCTTACCGTGTGGTTAATAGGATTGCTAAATAATAGGATATAGGATAGTAGATAAATAAGATATGAGAAAGGGTAGTGTGTCAAAACAAATAGGAAAGTTAAGCTATGGTGTCTTTATAATTTAGATAACCAGCCGGCTGGAGATGGTTTATGTCCTTTAGCTTATTTTATAGCTAATCATGTTACATTATATACTAGGCAATTGAAGCAGGACCTAATCATGTCATGATTCATTATCTGCTTATAGGCTTGAAAATAAAATAAAATAAATCACCTACTTCTAGATCCTGGATAGCAAGGAAATATCAGCCGTTTGCGGACTATACTTGGAACATAGGCATCATCCCTCATATGATTTGTACTCGAGGGCCAGTACCAGAGGCTGTATTCTTCTAATAATTCTATAATCTACTGCTTAAGAATAGTCTAGATCTCCTCTATACCTTGCTTGTAGTAAATCATCTACTTGCGAATTCGGGCTAGTAGGAAAAGGATTACCCGCTTGCGGACTATACTTAAAATGAAGGCGTCATTCCTCATTCTTTTGTACTAGATGACCAGTAACAGAGGCTGTCCTTTTCTAATAACTTTGGAATCTACTCCTTGAACAAGTCTAGATCTCTTCCACACCCAATCAGGGTTAAGAAGGAAACTTTACCCGCTTGCGGACTACACTTGAAATAAAAGCATCATCATTTGCTTTGTACAAGGAGGCTAGTAAGAGAGGCTATTTTCTTCTAAGAATTTTAGAATCTATTAATTCAGAAATGGAAAATTGGTTCAACTGTAAGAAAGGCTAAATGAATAAGATATGGAGGAAAGTTATGTTACGATATGAATAGCGAGCTGGTTCGGGACATCCTTATTCTGTGATATGTCTTTAGTATTTTATTTTGCTTTATATAATAGGTAATTCGGTATACGGTGTACCCTGTTTGGCGTATATCATCGCATCGCAAGGACTGCCCACTGCCCAGCCGAGGCTTTTGGTCTAGCCGGAAGATGTCGAGAAACTGGACATGCTAACATACTCCAAGTAGCCTAGTAGTAATGAACGTCATATATATCAGGTAATGCTTGTAGTAGCCGTTCAGCAATGAAAGCACAACTCGAAGTATTAGTTATCTGAAGTACGTCGATGAGGTCTCTGCTCGAAGGAGACGGCTCAGTCAGTCACCAGGTAATCAATCAATAAGGGCGGCGGAATGACAGTACTTTCAAACACAATTCTACATTGGTATTAATTTAAGACATACATAGCTAATGATCTGCTAGTAGGTTCTACACAAACTACCATGAATGAAGTGAAGGCGTCATCGTTCGCGTGCAGACCCTGCTTGAGCTGAGCGCAACATTCATCATCTGTCGCGGCCTCATGGTTTCTCGATGACTTTGTGGCTTAGCACTTTGGTTACATGTACTTGCTCTAAGGCAATAAGAACCTTTGTTACATGTCCATGTGGTAGCATTGATGTTCTCGGGATTCATGGAACCCGCATTGAGTTACTGATGTAACAAGGTTTAGAGTGGAGATGAGCTTGCCTGAAGAGGAGCCGTCAAGTACGGTTGCCAGTGGATCATCAGAGTTCCAGAACACTCGGAGTTGTCCAGTTTGCGATAGATGAGGGCTAGGTCTACCTACAGGATGGATAAGTAATTTTTTGGCTCACAACTGTCACTCCGAGAGTTCCAGTCTTGATAGCTGCTATGTTAGGATTGTCTCATTGATGATGTCACTAGACCTGGTGCATTTGATTATCCTTTACACCTGCCCCCCCCCCCCCCCCGATTACCGGGATGCAACATGTCCGCTATATAAGCTGAAACCGCTACTTGTTATCTTCCAATTCATGCCAAATCTTTGAATCAAGGGCACCAGAAGTACGTTCAGTGGATTACAAAAAACAGGATCTACTTACCATGTTGACCGCTAGTCTCGGCGATATTATTGCTGGCGCCGTGATACTTGTATGAGCTCCAATGTCCCATCTGTTTCGAGATAATTACGGGTACTTATTTTCATCTGCGTTAGATCGCCGGAGCGTTACTATGCACTGCATTCTATAATGCCTACCTCCATCCCTTGTCCAGAGTCCCTGGGCCTCGCACTGGGCGGGTCTTCCCGGTAGGGCTCAGAATGTGCCGACATTGCCGCCTAGTACGTCCCGCTAACGTGCTATATAGTTGTGGACAACGAGCAGTATATTCCGCCGTAGGCTGAATCCGGACCTGGCAAGGCTCCACGAAACATATGGTTGAGAAACTCCGCCCATTGATTGCTCTACGATCTCGGCATCTCCTTGCTAACATAGGGAGTCTACAAAGGCCCCGTTGTCAGAGTAGGCCCGAACCAACTGTCGTTTACCACCATATCCGCGCAGAAGAGCATATACCACAATACCACCCACAGCAGTAGCGAACACTTTCGGAAAGACGGGACGTTGCAGGACATTATTCTGACAAGTGTCTTGGATGCGCCCAATGTCGGGACCCTCACTGATCCCGTTCGACACAGGCAATTGCGCAACCGCTTGCTACCGGGGTTCACCATGAAAGCCGTCCTCGCGCAGGAATCTGTTATGCGACTTCATGTTGACCGTATGATAGAGCGAATTGAGAAAGACCCTGGACTGATGGATTTGTCGCAGCACCTCGTACGGTTTGCCTGGGACATGATAGGTGACCTCGCTTTTGGAGAGCCTCTCGTTCCGGAGAAGTGTGGTAATGTTTACCTGCGTTTACAAGCCGTGACTTGGGTTCACCTTTACTAACTGATTCCTGTACAAAAGACACGCTACGGACTCTTCTCAAGGTGTATGAGAACTGCTCCCCTGCCCTGGAGGTCATTAATTACGTCCTACCTCAATCCCGAGCGGCAATAGGCCTTATGTGTCGCCTGATTCCCTTTGTTAATTTACGCGCGGTCTTGCCAACTGCCAGATTAAGAAGGTATGCATATACCCCCCCTCCCCCAATGGCTCTAGATTGAAGCCTTTGCTGTAGCAGTGGCCGCCATCAAGGCCTACGTAGCTAGAGTAAATGAAGGACTAAGCACTCGCAGTTGCATCGACCGACAAGATGGCCGATCAGACTTTTTGACTCACATCATGCGTGATAACAACGACAGCAAGACAGAGTTGTCGTTAAGTTACCAAGAGCTTCATAGTAACGCCACAATCCTCATGTAGGCTCCAGTCCTCCTCACCACAATTGCCAGTAGCAAGCTGTGCAAGACAGCGCAGTCGCTGAATCCTAAATGATCTAGGCTCGCCGGGTACAAAACCACCGAATCCTCTCTTTCGGCCCTGTTCCATCACCTCCTATCCAACCCGGGTGCATTCCAAACACTCCAACGGGAGCTCCACCATCGCTTCAAAGGCATCAAGGAGATTACAGGCAAGGAGCTCCTCGCATTGCCCTTCCTAAACGGGTGCGTCCACGAAACTCTCCGCCTCACCCCGCCACTGGCCGGCAAGATCGCATCTCGCACTTCTCCCGGTGCCACACTCGAGGACCTCTATGTTCCCGCCGGCACGGAGGTCTTCTCAGAAACATACACGATGCAGCGTAGCCCGCAATACTGGCATGCGCCGAACGATTTCCGCCCGGAGCGCTGGTACAAGCGAGAGGCAGGCGATGTTTACGAGCATGACAATCATGCGGCATACAAGCCGTTTAGCTCGGGGGCACGGGTGTGTCTGGGCAAGGAACTGGCTCTTCAGAGTCTGCGCCTCAGCGCAGCCCTGTTGGTCTACCGGTTCGACTTCACGATGCCGGCTCGCGGCCATTTCGTCTGGGATGCCGACGTGACATCGCGGATGACTTATACTGGGTATCGCGTCCTGGCTGAGGTGTATGAGCATTCTCCTAAGGAGCTCTATGGCGGCGCTCATTTATAGACCCTGTCAAGCATCGATATATTGAAGTGCCTGGCGGAGTGGGTTAGCTCTGTCGCTACTTAGAGAAGAAGAAATGATACCTAGGTAATATTTACACGGTCACTCATGTTGCGTTGCGGGTACTAATAAGGTGTAAGATGTAAGGTGAATAACTGAATATATGTCTAGGGGCCGTGTGCACGGGTCTTCCCTAAAATGTAATTAGGTCTCAAACATGTCTCTTATCTACAAGTTTTTACAGATCTCTCATGATACACAAAGTTGATAAGGTTCGGAGGTCGATGTACCCGGAGGTACCTGATAGTACATGCAGTAGGCACTAGTCATACAACCATGTACTCCGTACTGTACTCCATCAGGTCTAAACCCTGAAGACCTCCGCACATAACCCTTGCCGATCGGGAAAGGGTTTCACCACGGCGGTTGTCGGGGCCTGAAGAGTCGGCAAGGGTGTATTCCGAGGAACCATACTGATACATATTATTTATGGGCATGGTGGGGAAGAAAAGGAAAGTATCTTCAGGTACCGCAAAGTCACGGGCGGGCACGAGAGTTCCTTCCGGATGAATCCAAGGGACTGCCCAGTTGGGTCTAGACTCGGCCTGCTCCACCGACGGTTTTCACTTTATCAGAATTTGATATTGAAGATTTTCTTTCCGATCGAATGGAGAATCTCGAAAGGACAATCTCTGCAAGATGCCCCCCTCCCTTCCTCGGTTTCCTTTTCTTCTGCATCCCTCGTCCACCGACCGGACACCGTGGACATTTAATTGACCCTGGACACTGGACACTGGACACTGTACACTGTCCATCCTCCAACCTGAGATTTCAAATCGAACCCGAGACTGCCAGACAAGCGCTAGGCCGGCCTTAAAATGGCCGCTAACGCCAACAACGACAGCGCTGGCCTATCACCGCGGCGGATCTGCGCTCCCTGCCCTGTTCGCCAGACCCTTGTGCCTTGTTTTGTGTCGACGTCCATGACGCACGAGACGTTCTCAGGAGGGAGTTCAGGGGAGGAAGACGAGGAGTCGAAGTAGTAGAAGTCAGAGAAGGAGGAGGGAAAGGATCGAAGGCATTCAGCCCTGGGTACCGCAAAAAAAGAAAGATACGCTCCGGTCGGTATATTTGCAATCCGAACCCAGAGGGAGCCAGACGCAAACGGTGGCGGATGCGGGTTGCCCCCCCCGGAAGATACCAAATATAGAATGGAAATTTACCTGGAAAACCCAATCAACAATCTTTCTTTTTCTGACTCTCTCTCTCTCTCTCTCTCTCTCTCTTCCACTCTCTCTTCCTTTTCTCGATCCCTTTTTCTTCCCTTTCTTTCGATCTTTCGGCCTGTCTTCGATTTTCCGGCCCTTCCTTTCCCTCCTTTTGTCACCCTTGCTCCATCCAACTATCCCTCCCTCTTCCTCTTCCTCTTCCTTATCCTTATCCTCGCATGCTCCTCCGTCGTCCACTTCCGTCCTCTCGGCCGTTTCGCCAGTTGCGCCTCCGCCACCAGATCTGGGATCCTTCGCTGCATGGACCTTGACTGGCGTTGCTGACCTCGACCCTTCCTTGAAAAGGAAGACCTTGCCCCATAAACATGGCGTACAACGCCGTCTCCCAAGCCGACCGTGATGCGACCTATAACGCCAGCGACTCTGATGCCTCCCGCAGTCCCTCTCCACGCCGGCGATCGTTCCAACAGCTACCTTTGGATGCGGATCACATCGGAGGAGGCTCTTACTTGCACCCCGCGAAGAGTCCCCAGGAATCGAATATCCCAAGTTTAGGCTCGATGATCCGATCCATGACCTCCACCAGCTATGACATGGTCGAGGAAGATGACTACGAAGCCGTCGATCCTTCGGCGAGCCGGAGGTCTAATAGTCTCCGTCGCGTGCCTCCGCTCAACACTACCGTTGGCGCTACGAAGACCGCTACTTCGCCCGTTGCCCACCCCGGCTCCCCTGAGCCGCCCCTGCGGACCCCTATCACCGACACCCCTGTCCCTCTCTCCCACCCGACCCCCGGTCTTGAATCGCTCCAAGGTGCCTACCTCAATAATGTCGAACGTCTGGAACGGAGTGCCGAACGTCTCAGCTCCAGCTCGGCAGACATCGGAAGTGAAATTCGCCGCATGAACCGCGAGCAGAAGAAACGTTCCTCCAGTTCTGCCTCGAACGCGACCGCCGCTGACGGCTTTCCCACCCGGGTCAACATGTCCTCTCGCCAGGGGTCAATTCAATCGGCCTCGCGCCTGGAACAAGTGTCTGAGCATGGTCCCGAAGAACGCTACTACCAATCGACGACTCGAGATCCCGTAGAACCTATCCTGCCACCGCCGCCACCGCCGCCGCCGCCTCACAATTACCTCAGCCACGTCGACCTCGATTTCAACTACCATCATGATCATCAGTACGGCCTCTCGCACCCCGATGAGATCGAACGACCGGCCACGGCGGCCTCGACCGACACGTACCAGCAGGCTCGGGCCTTGTTTGGGGACTTTGACGGGGTGCACTATGTGCCAGGGGATAGGGGCCATGACCTGGCGCGACAGGTGTCCTTGACGAGGCCACCACTGGCGCGAAACTCCGAGTCTCACAAGGAGCCTCGGACTGGCGAAGACATGGTGTTTTACCCTGCCCCGGTGCCTAGGATGTTGAACCTGCCGCCTCGTCTATCTCAACGTCCCAATGCCGACCGGGAGAAGCGTCGCACACAACTGCTGGGATCAGTCCCCTCGGAGAATCGAAAATCGGCGCCCTGGCTGGCGGCGGCGACGGATCCCCAAGATGAAGGCGCAGCGAAGACGGAGAAGCAGCTGAAAGACCTCCCACCCCAGCTTCGTGCCAGCGTCTTCTTCGAGCCGCCGGCTGCGACGCTCGACATCGACGTCAAGAAAGAATCGGCCGTGGCGACGCTCGACAGTATTCTCGATGCCTCGGCACACGCCCCCGTGACTGCCTTCACCGACCATCCGTATGCCGGTCACCTGGGCCGGGAGGTTTACGGCAGCACCAAACCCAAGACGTTACGCAAGAAAAACCCCTCCCGGAGTACCCTACTGGCTCCCCAGCACTCCGACTCCGACACGAGGGCCAACTCACTCGCGTCACGTCAGCCATATCTCCAAACAGAGGCGGAGGCGGCGAACATACATGAAGGGTCATCGTTACGCGAAGGCTCCCGTGACGGTCCCGAACAGGATGGAGAGCACCCCCAGGGTGACGAGGAGGAAGAGAAGCAGCCGGAGATCCTCTTCACGGGGCCTCCCACGACTCTACTGGCAGAACTGGAGCAGAGAAAGCATCAACTCAAGCAACGGAACCGCACTGCCGCTAATGATGCAATGCATTCCACTCTCCTGCAAATGGATGCCGTAGCCCAAAAACAGAGTGAGCATAGGCGACAGCGGCCTATTACTTTGGCTTGGGAGAGCAATGATGCTCAACATGCAGAGGTCGAAGAGGACGACGACGTGCCGTTGGGCATGCTCTTCCCCGACAAGACGAACCTGGCTGACGAGCAGCGCCCGTTGGGTCTCATGGAGAAACGGGAGATGGAGGAAGGGGAACCCTTGAGCCACCGCCGCGCAAGACTGCGTGGTGAAGCGCCGCCCCCTCCGCCTCGCACCCCAGACAGGCGCCCGGTGACGATGTACTCGCAGCAGGTACCGGCCCCTGAAGAAACGGTGGAGCCCGAGAGCGGCGACGAGGGGGAGACTCTGGCGCAGCGCATCGCACGAATGAAGGCAAGCAACCGCACGAGCACTGCGGCCGAGAGTGAATTCGCCACGGAGATTCTGGCGGAACTTAGCCACTTGCAGGGCGACGATGACAAGCCTAAGGAGGTTGCCCCCGAGGACGAAACGCTAGCACAGCGGCGCGCTCGACTACAGAAGGAGGCGGAAGCCAAGAATTCTACCCTCAAGATCCCCAGATATCGCAGAAGCATGGCAGACATCCTCCACGCCCGGCGACCGGCCCCCGTGCCTCGCCCGTCATTCAACGAGGCTGCGGCACCCCAAAGACCCGCTACTCAGCGCCATCTCGATCACCGGATGTCCATGCAACAGTTCCCGACGAATTTCGGAATGTCCGGGCGTGTCTCCTACCATCCAGGAGCCGCGAGGACGGACTCGTTCGGACCTGGCATGGCCCATCCGAACACCTTCTACACCGATGCGGTGCTGGGGATGGGCCATATGAGCTATGCCATGCCGCAAAATCACCACGCCAAGGTCGGCCCGGCGGTGATTGATCCTGGTCAGCGGGAGGTGATCGATCGTTGGAGACAGAGTATTGTATAGCTTCTCCAGTCTCGTTCGTTCCCTTGTTACTTGTCTCCTTGGTGTCTTTGAGCGTGCTTGATCATGACGCCTACTATTACCTTTATCATTAATTTTCCGCTGCTTATCCATCGTCTGTTTTTTTTTTCCCTCCCCCTTTTAGTTTTTATCGTTAGCATGATCAGGATGGTCGGAAGCATGAGCCTCGGTGTGTCTAGATTAGCGAATTATCTTTGCATTGTACAGTAAATTTCAGGGAAATTTTTTTTGGGACTAGCAGGGTATCCTATATCTCCAGCAGTGTCAATTTGGACATATTTAGTTATCTTATCATTATTATCCTCGTTGCACGACAATTGAGAATGCAGCGGTCTAACGGGGGCACCGCATGCGGAAAGAAAATGGGAGAACAAACATTCTTCCGTTCCTGGATAACCCAGCTCTATTCCTTTTTTTTTTCTTTTCTTTTTCTATTCTTTCTACTCATCTTCATCCTCATCTTCAATTATTCACCCCCCAAGGCCATGATCGGACAGGGAATGGTCTCCAACCGTCGAATCGACTGACTTGCTCGTGTTTCCAACTAATTAATTTCCAGTGCTTCTATTCTTATCGCACCGCCTTTCTAGGGTGAGACAAGGTTAAGCTGCCCCACGCCCTGCAATTAATCTGGCGCCTCCGTGCAACGCCTGGAATATTGCGCGCGCACACCATGGCCAATTTTTGCGTCGTCTAAACAGAGCGTTCGCTCGGATAAAAGCACCCTGCGTGCTTTTGGAGCGCAGACTCAAGGATGCCACCTTCCACCGTTTTCTCCTACTGGCGTCGCGACCATCGCCGATCGAGTGCGTCTCCTGTCTCGTCCGCCCAGCCCACGCCGGCCATCGCCTCCTCCACGAGAAGCGCCAGCAACCCGCCGCAGCTGCCTGTGATCCCTAACACTGCTGCTTTGCCGACGACCTTTGGGGACTCGTCTGCTACCACCGATGGTTCGAGCACCCACGCCTGGGGTGACTTTTCGCCCGACTTCGACGCCGACAAATTGAACGTCGCCGTCTCCGCGACCAGCGTCAATGCGCCCTCGTCCTCGTCGACCAACCTCGCCGTGCCGCCCACCGCTGCGGAAAATAGCACTCGGCCTCACTCGAGCCCGGATGAGTGCGATCGAGATCCTTCCATTACGTCTCAATCGAACTTCTCGCAGCCATCCTTCACGGCTCCGCGTCCGGAACACGCCGATAGCGAATCGTCCAAACCGAACTCGCCATTCCGACGGTCATTCGGGAAGGGGTTCCTACATACGCAGTCCTCCGACAACCAGTCGAAACGCTTGTCGACCCCCGGAATCGCCCATTCAGGTCCTTTCCGCCTGAAAGCCTCGCCCGATGACTCTCCGGCGGAGAAGACAACCACGTCGCAGAGGGAGAGCCGATTCGAGTCCGCAAGCCATCGACGTCAAGTCGATCGAGATGTCCCGGCAGATACTACCCACCACAAGCCCGGCAAGACACGGCTACACTTGTTGAACCCTATGTCTCTTTTGGCCCGCAGGCGCTCGTCTCAAATCGCTAGTCCGCGGACGGAGGATGTGAAGATTGGTGCTCGCAATCTCGTACCGGCCATTCCTGATGACTACGATCCTCGAATCCGCGGAAACATCGTTCACGACTTCTCCGCCCCTCGGCCTCGCCGAAACGTATCGGCCGCTCCCGTTCTTCTACGTGAAGCCGCCAGTCGCAACTCGAGCGATCAACCCCGACCTACGAACGGGACCCAAAGGCACGTCAGCGATCAGATAGTAGCGACCAACGAGCAGAACAAGCGACACAGTGAATATTCTCCGGCCTTCAAGGAGCATTTCGAGGATGATCAGCGAGCGCTGCAGGTTGAAAGCAAAGGCTACCTACAATCTTCATTACTGACTAACCCGCCGCCTCGCGAGAATGATGCGCAATCACTTCCAGTTTTTGCCCGGAACCTACCTACGAGGGTACCGGAGCAAGAGGAAAAGCCCGAAGATCCCCAGCCGAAAGACAGTCCACCACCTCCGCCGACCAACGAGCCCGCAGATATCCCGCAGGACTCGGACACGATCGAGTTTGTGCCCCACCAGCCGTCTGGCTTACCAAAGCACCTCAAGAGCAATGCTTCTCGGTTCAGCTTTGATATGAACGGCGTTGAGTCATCAACTCAGGAGAAACTTTTGGAAGAAAAGCACAAGGAGAAGGAAGCCGCACGGAGAGCGAAGGCTCGACTGGAGGACCCCGAATTCAGTGATGGGGAGGACGACTATGACAACGAGCTCTTGGATGACTTGGATGGTCTGGAAGAGAAGATCCCGGGTGTGAACGCCGATGCAGACGAAGACGATGAGTTCAGCAGCTTCTCGGGCCCTGGCGACATCCTAAACAAGTCATGGCTAGCTCCCGGTCTGTCTCCAGTCATTGCGAGTCCTGTCAGCCAGAATGCCCCAACTATACCCCCCACTGCGCCTGGACAGAGCCATCTGGCTCTTGATCCTGCTCCTGCTCCCGCACCGAACTCGAATGACAGCGAGGACCCCACCTCGAGTCTTTCACCTTCGTCGGAATTACCAGTCGAGGTTCCGCCGCCACTCCAGCCGTCGAAGTCTCCGGCGCAGGTGTCACAGATACCGACGGGACCTCCTCCAAACGCGACTCAGTTCCTTGACGACGATGATGACCTTTATTTCGATGACGGTGAATTTGGTGATCTCACGGCTGACGCCGGGGGGGAACGATTCGATGAGTCGATCTTCGACGACGAGACAAGTCATCTCTACGACCGAAAACGGACTTCTGAACCCACCGCTCCAGCCCCTCAGCAGCAACCGGAGAAGAAGGATGAATTGAAAGATGCGCTGTCGTCTCTCGGTGGCCTCAGTCTGGAAGCGGGCCCTAATGGTGGACTTAAACATGTTTCTAGTATAGCCAGCGAGTACCAGCCGGGCTCTAGGAAGTACTCACATGCCCTGGGCGATATGCAAGATGCGGGCGCGGCGAAGGCCCATGGGGGCGTGCTATCTGAGCACAACCTTGAAGCTTTACATAATGCTTTGGCAAAGGCGGCCAATCAGACGGCCACCGATGACCGCTTTGACCGCAACGTGAGCGTGAGCGAGCGTTCGTTGAACCGGGAAGACGTTGATCAGCCTCTGAGCCCACAGCCGGGTCTCGTGTCGGACGACAGCCACTTCAACCAGTCGGTTGACATGGCCAGCTTCGAACAAGGGTTCGAGGACTTTGACTTTGACGATAACGACGCGTCGTTTTACGACGATCCTATCATTGCCGCCGCCAATGCAGAGGCCCTTGAAAATGACGACGAAGGATTCTATGGGCAGGAGTTTGGGTTCTATGCGCAAGCTCATGGCAACGGGGAATTGACGAACGGCGGATATTTCGGACCTCGTGGCGTTGAAGGAATCACTCGTAGCTTCAGCAGCCGGGGTAAATTCCGAGAGCCCAGCCTAACGCCAATCACCGAGCGCAGTGAGCTAGGAAGTACGCGCAACTCCATGATTTCGGTATCCGCTCACGGGGCGGCGCATTCGAACCCTCTCAGCCCCGGACTGGCACAATTAGTCGATCTCAGAGACATCGAGGACGATATCTCCCTCAGTGCACTCATCAGACTCCGTCGGGGAGCATGGGGAGGGAGCAACGGCAGCCTGCGTAGCGGCAGCGGAAGCCCTCCTCCCAATCTCCAAACCGCGTCCAATCGCGCCAGCTTCACCGGCCTTTCGGATGTGAGTCCCACCGTCTACAACGCTCCTCCGGACCTGTTTGGGGGCCCAAGCACAAATGGATCACCAATCCGGGAATCCTATAGGGGCGCATTTACCTAAGACAAATCACCGGGGGGGGGGGGTGTAAATATACGTCTCTATATATAGGGCTCTTTTCTTGATTTTGTTTGATTGTTTGCTTGCTTGCTTTATATCCGCCTATCTTTCTGTTTAATGTTTTTTTCTCTCTCCCTCTTCTACTTTTGTCTCCGCTATATGACGCATCTAATGGCGGGAGATGTTGGGATGTCTCCAGGCAGGAGCAGTCCGTGATCTGTACCATCTGATTGATACGATATAATGAGTTGACGCAGCTTGATTGAGCAAATTCCGGGAGGCCACATCAGCGTTTTCTATTCATTCTAATATATGATCATTACTATTATTGTTATTATCATTACTGAATGATCTCTTATACCCTGGCCGGCAGTGATCTCATAGGCATTACCTAAGGAATCGGACGTAAACATAATCCAAACTGCTGATTGGCCTGAGGCTATCCGCAATAACCCGCCGCGGGAATTTCGCATAGCCGACTTGTGGCGGTGCGTCTGGCCGCTTGCAGGCTTTTGCTGCAGTGAGGCATTAATCGTACGGAGCGCTCCGTCTCGTCCTCCCTCGGGCCGCCGCCCGGCAGCAGCAACCGGGATGAGTCAGCAGGTGTGGCTGCCCAGCCCAGCCACAGGCAGGCAGCCCCCGTCATAGCGGTAGATCTCGGCAAACCTCTCGCTCCTCCCATCCTCTTCGCTCTCTGTCCTTCTCTCCTGTTTCCATACCTTACGCTTCAGGTGCTCTTGCAACCTTTTACTTTCCTCCCTCTCTCCGCTCCGCCTTTTACCAGTCGAGTGTGCTCTCGCACTCTGATGAGTCCCGTTTCTGTGCAGGTGCTACGGCAATACTAGTCGACACCTGTGTTTTGTTCCTTCTTTTCCCATAGGTTACACATCGTGCGTCTTCCCCGTCGTTCCTTTAGTCCGCCTGAAATCTCGGCATCTGCAGCCAGCACCGACTGTCGACTAACCAATCTCTAATTCTCACGTGTCCAGGTCTTTTAGAATACAGCGATCAGCTGAGTCTTATATTTCTTTTTTATTTCCCACTTTTTCAGAACGTCAGTGTTGATCTGGCGCTTTTCTTCTCTTTCAAAAAAAAAGATCCGATTCTTGCGTTTCGGAGCATCTGGTTTGAACTTTTTTCCCTTTCTTGAGCTTCCTCGAGGTCCGGAAAATTTCCCACTATGCTTCGTACTACAGCCGTCAAGGCCGCCAACAGTGGTGTGCTGCGCGGAGCCGCTTGCTCGGCCTGCCGACGACCCTTTTCTCTTGCTTCGACCGTCAGAACTGCTTCCAGCCAAAGCTCAAAATTCGGCGTGTCGGCGAGACGTCCGCTCGCCGTCGTTGACCGAACGTTGAATGGCAAGAGGCACTATGCTGCCTCTGCGGAGGGTGTGGTAAGCTCTACACTTTCTGGTCCTTTGTGGTCGACAGGGTCGACGCGATGGTGTTCCTGTGCACCGCAGCGCGAAATTCGAGATTTGACTAACTTGTACTGCGCGAATCGCGTGGATGTTTAAACTAGGATGCCAACGATTCCTTCTTGTCGGGCAACACCGCCAACTATATCGATGAAATGTACGTGGCGTGGAAGAGAGATCCGTCCAGCGTGCACATCTCGTGGCAAACGTATTTCAAGAACATGGAGGATGGCAACATGCCCGTTTCTCAGGCCTTCCAACCCCCTCCGACTCTCGTGCCCACTCCCACCGGCGGTGTGCCTCAGACGATGCCGGGCGCCGGTCTCGACCTCGGCCCCGGTACCGACGTCACGAATCACCTGAAGGTCCAGCTGCTGGTCCGCGCCTACCAGGCGCGTGGTCACCACAAGGCCAAGATCGACCCCCTGGGCATTCGTGGCGAGGCCGAGGCGTTTGGCTACAACAAGCCCAAGGAGCTCGAGCTCGACCACTACGGTTTCACCGAGCGCGATCTCGACGAGGAGTTCACCCTCGGACCCGGTATCCTGCCGCGGTTTGCCACCGAGGAGCGCAAGAAGATGTCGCTGCGTGAGATCATCGCCACCTGCGAGAAGATCTACTGCGGCTCGTACGGCGTGGAGTACATCCACATTCCCGACCGCAAGCCCTGCGACTGGATCCGTGACCGCTTCGAGATCCCCGAACCCTACAAGTACTCGGTCGACGACAAGCGCCGCATCCTGGACCGCTTGATCTGGAGTCACAGCTTCGAGTCCTTCCTTGCCACCAAGTTCCCCAACGACAAGCGTTTCGGTCTGGAGGGTTGCGAGACTTTGGTGCCCGGTATGAAGGCGCTGATTGACCGCAGTGTCGATTACGGCATCAAGGACATCGTCATCGGTATGCCTCACCGTGGTCGTCTGAACGTCCTGTCCAACGTTGTCCGTAAGCCCAACGAGTCCATCTTCAGCGAGTTCGCCGGTTCGGCCGAGCCCTCCGACGAGGGATCCGGTGATGTCAAGTACCACTTGGGTATGAACTTCGAGCGTCCCACGCCCTCCGGTAAGCGTGTCCAGCTGTCTCTGGTCGCCAACCCCTCCCATCTGGAGGCCGAGGACCCCGTGGTGCTCGGAAAGGCCCGTTCGATCCAGCACTACAACAAGGATGAGACCGAGTTCAACACCGCCATGGGTGTCTTGTTGCACGGTGACGCTGCCTTCGCCGGTCAGGGTGTCGTGTACGAAACCATGGGTTTCCACTCTCTCCCCGCCTACTCCACAGGCGGTACCATCCACATCATCGTGAACAACCAGATCGGTTTCACCACCGACCCCCGCTACTCGCGGTCCACTCCTTACTGCTCGGACATCGCCAAGTCCATCGACGCCCCCGTCTTCCACGTCAACGCCGACGATGCCGAGGCCGTCAACTACGTCTGCCAGGTCGCTGCCGACTGGCGTGCCGAGTTCAAGCGCGACGTCGTCATCGACATCGTCTGCTACCGTAAGCAGGGTCACAACGAGACCGACCAGCCTTCTTTCACTCAGCCTCTGATGTACAAGCGCATTGCGGAGCAGAAGCTCCAGCTCGATAAGTACGTTGAGAAGCTGATTGCCGAGGGCACGTTCACCAAGGAGGACATCGACGAGCACAAGAAGTGGGTCTGGGGTATGCTCAACGACAGCTTCGACCGTAGCAAGGACTACCAGCCCACCGGTAAGGAGTGGCTGACCTCCGCCTGGAACGGCTTCAAGTCCCCCAAGGAGCTGGCCACTGAGGTCCTGCCTCACCTCCCCACCGGCGTTGAGGGTCCTCTGCTGCAGCACGTGGCCGCCAAGGTCAGCGATGCTCCCGAGGGCTTTAGCCTGCACCGCAACCTCAAGCGTATCTTGTCGAACCGTAAGAAGACCGTCGACGAGGGCAAGAACATCGATTGGGCCACCGCCGAGTCTCTGGCCTTCGGGTCCCTGGTCAGCGAGGGCTACCATGTCCGTGTCTCCGGTCAGGATGTTGAGCGTGGTACCTTCTCCCAGCGTCATGCTGTTTTGCATGACCAGGAGACCGAGAACACCTACACTGGTTTGCAGAACATCAGCGAGGACCAGGGTAGCTTCGTCATCTCCAACTCCTCCCTCAGTGAATTCGGAGCGTAAGTTTCCTCCCTCTCGCCCGGCTTCCATTGTTCAGGGGAACTCAAAACTGATCTGGTTTCTATGTAGTCTTGGATTCGAATACGGTTACTCTCTGACCTCGCCCAATGCGCTCGTGATGTGGGAGGCTCAATTCGGTGACTTCGCCAACAACGCTCAGTGCATCATCGATCAGTTCATTGCTTCTGGAGAGTCCAAGTGGCTCCAGCGTTCCGGTCTGGTCGTCTCTCTGCCTCACGGTTATGATGGTCAGGGTCCTGAGCACTCTTCCGGCAGAATGGAGCGTTGGTTGCAGCTTTGCAACGAGGAACCTCGTGCCTACCCCTCCGCCGACAAGCTCGACCGTCAGCACCAGGACTGCAACATGCAGATTGCCTACATGACCACCCCTGGCAACCTGTTCCACATCCTGCGTCGCCAGATCCACCGCCAGTTCCGCAAGCGTAAGTACCATCTGTGGCTTGTTTAGAGAAGCACTAGACTAATATGTTCTTTGCAGCCCTTGTGATCTTCTTCTCCAAGTCTCTACTGCGTCACCCCATTGCTCGCTCTTCCATCGAGGAGTTCACTGGTGATTCTCACTTCCAGTGGATCATCCCCGACCCCGCTCACGGCACGGCCATTGACGAGCCTGAGAAGATCGAGCGTGTCATCCTGTGCTCTGGCCAGGTGTATGCCACCCTTGTGAAGCACCGTGAGGCCCAGGGTATCCGTAACACCGCCATCACTCGCATTGAGCAGCTTCACCCCTTCCCTTGGGCCCAGCTCAAGGAGAACCTGGACAGCTACCCCAACGCCCGTAACATCGTCTGGGCTCAGGAGGAGCCTCTCAACGCCGGTGCCTGGAGCTACACCCAGCCCCGTATTGAGACCCTGCTGAACGCGACGGAGCACCACAACCGCCGTCACGTCCTCTACGCCGGTCGTTCTCCCAGCGCCTCCGTGGCCTCGGGTCTCAAGTCCGTCCACCTGAAGGAAGAGCAAGAATTCCTCGAGGATGCCTTCAATGTCCACCAGGACCGCTTGAAGGGCGAGTAAGTTAGCTGAGACGGAGAGTTAGACGAGTTGCAAAGCTCGATGAGAAGGTTTTGTAGCAGCATAGATTTTTTTTTCGGGTGCCGTGTGTGATTGTTTGAAGGGAGAGAGAGACGGCAGCGCCTACTCGTTTCGGATCTCCTATGTATGATTTTCCATTTGTTGTCTGCATAGTTGCACGGTGTTGATACTCCGCTTGTGCTTGTGCCCGGAGGGGGCTTTGGCCTTTCCAGGTTTCGTCTCTGGCACAAGCAGCATGATCTGGCCTGTCTATACCTAGCATGTGTTTTCATTTTGTTTTTTTGTTTCCCCTATGTTCGATTTCCATTTCTGTGCATGTAAATTAAGGACTTTGGTATAATATCGATCTGTCTTTTTCCCCCCCTTTCCCATATCTTAGTTTCTTTGTTTGGCAGCTTCCTGTAGGAGCCGATGATGGATATGATGTCATTGCCCGAATCCGACGGCTGAGTCATCCGAGTATGCCTGCCTGAGTCCGCAGGCACCAATCACCTGATGCCGATCCCAAAGGGGAAAGAAGGCCCTCTCCGTTTCGTCGTTTCTCCGCACTGCGACTTTCCCATCTCTTCGTCTTCTCGTCCGCGGTTCCATGTTCCCGCTGCTGAGGCGCCTGTCTGACGTGCTTTGTGATTGTTTCCTCTTCCCTGATTGAACCCAGCTGGGGATCTTTCTTTTTCACTCACCATGTCCTCGGCGGCTCCTTCGTCGGCCGTCCCTCCTCAGGGCTCCTCCAGTGCCCGTCAGTCAGCGCGCCAGACACGGACAAATCCATCTCGCACCTCCAAGACCCAGGGGCGCTCATCTTTTGCATATGGACACTCGCTGGCGGACACGACCCCTACACCTCCCATCCCTCACGGATTCTATCCGGCCATCACACATTTCACCGATGCTATCGCCGCCCTACCCCGAGAATTTCGTCGGCACAATTCGTTGCTGAAAGAGGTCGATGCGAAGGCATGGGCCTTGGAGGATAATCTACTCCAGCTACTCAAGACCTCGTCGGAATCACAAGCTGTTCCTTTTCCTCCGAACCCGGCTCCCGTCATTGCTGGGGCGGTGCGCGATGATCTCTTGCCTGCGGTGGGTCAATGTCAAATCCAGATTTTCTGCCCTTATTTTCGCGCGGAGAGGGGCCATTAGGAGGGTTATCAATGACGAAGTAATGGTGGCAACATGCTGACTTTTTCCATCTGTGATGCTTGTATCAGGGCCTTCCACAACAACCCGAATCCCAGGATAGCAGAAACCGTCGGGTTCTCTTCGATCGCGTACGACATACCCTCTCAGATCTGATGATGACGGCGGATGAGAAAAACCATGTGATCTCCAATGCCAACGATGAGCTGGATCGCCAGCTTCTGCGTCTGGATACCGTCTTCCCTTTCATTGCTGGCGAGATCAGCGATGAGGCCCGCCTCGGCAGTCTCACCCATTGGGCTTACTCGAATCGAAACGCAGCCGCCAAGGCTGCTGCCAATGAGCGTCCTCGCCGAGAGGCCGCTTCCAACAAGGATATAGTTCATGCCATCCAGGAGGCTGAGGCGGCGTCGCGAAGCGAGGCGCGACGTGAAGCTGTCATGGCTCGGCGACAGCGCCGGGCGCACGGCGAATCCGATCTGGACGAGGTTCGCGCCGCCGGCGGTCGCAAGGGACAATCTGGTAAGGCGCGTGCCGCGGCCGCGGGCGATTCGTCGGCCGCTGGTAATGCGCATGCGACGACCGGGACGTCGGGCCAGACAAAACGTCGCAAAGTTGAGCGGCCCCCTCCCGTGGACACATCGACTGCCATGGAGCGCTCCGCTAGCGGCAATGTATCGGGCCGGATGGCCGCGAAAGAAGGGTCTGATGGAACGAAGAAGAGATCCCGGGCACCGAATACGAACTCGGCTGCCGCACGCAAAAGGTATGGGAGGCTTGAAAATAGGGGGGAAGTAAGGAGAACACTAGCTGACTGGAAGTACAGGAACAACACTGGCGTCTCAACAACCGACTCGCCCATTTTGGCGCCGTCACCGGTTGTCGGTGCTGCGGCCATTCCACGGAGCGCAGCCAGTCCAGGACCAGCTCCCGCCGCTGCGCGACCACAGTCATCACGAACTCAACAAAATACCGGCCAAGCCGCCAATGGTCGTCAAAGGCCCTCATCATCGGCCTCCAACCGTGTTAACAGCAACAGTATGTGTTTGTGTTAGGTTTACTTGGCATGTGACTAACAAGTATCGATACAGGTAAAACGAACGAGGCGAGGACCACACCGAAAGAAATCGCCTCCAAGGCTGATGCTCTACCGCCGCCAATCGCCGATACAAAGCGGAGGGAAACAGAGACCGAGCCCGCCGATGCGGCTGCATCGTCAAAGGTTCCCACTCCTGTCGGGACAAAACGTGACGACACGGACGGTAAACCCACGGAGTCGATTGAGCAAAGGGAACCCCCGACATTGCCGCCCTTAAATACGGCGCCAAAGGGACGATCGTCCAAGACGTCGACTCCAGTGACGTCGACTTTCTCTGAAACCACGACTCAGCAGCGGGTCCGGGCTACACGCAGTACGGACCCTGCACCCGCCAAGCGGTCCCAGAAGAAGAATGGTAGTACGCCGGTGGTGCAGCCAAGGGCACCATCTGAGGAAGAAGAATCCCTTCACGAAGGAGATGATGAGGACGAGGAGGGTGAGCCGCGGTATTGCTACTGCAACGAGATCAGTTTCGGCGAGATGGTTGCGTGCGACAACGACGCATGCCCGCGAGAATGGTTCCATTTGTCCTGCGTTGGGTTGACCAAGCCACCCGGCAAGAACGGTAAGTCCGCCTCGGTGACAATCAAAATAGAAAGGGCTTAGCTAACATGATGCAGTCAAATGGTATTGCGATGAATGTCTTCAAAATCTGCGACGCAGTCGAAGTGGACGGTAGACGCAGATGACGATAACGAAGCGGAAACAGATCAGAAATCGATCAAGCACGTGGTTTTCTTAATCGAGATATGCTCGGGTATATACATAGGCTTGTGTCCAATTTCATTTCCTTATTGGCTATTGGGCTTTTGGCCAGTCTTGATTTTGTAGTTGCCTTGGTTTGACGGCTTAAGTAGGTATTGGCTTCTATTGCGAAGCAACAATGGTGATCTGTTCAGGGGCGGTAGTGGCTCGCAGACTCAAGAGTGTATATATTTGGTAAACGACGTGTAATATATAACAATTTGCTGCAGGGAAATAACCTCCTGCAAAGGTATGCACATGTAACCTTGCGGCCAGTGACGGGGAAGCCCTGTCCCTCCACTCCGCATGGTCCTATATAGGAATTCAATAGGTTTAGAAAGGACACCAATATATCCAGGTAGGATATGCACTCCCAAAGTAGAAGAAGTGGAATGGATACAAAGAGTAGAAGCTGCTGGGGTGTATGTCGTAAAAGGTGCAAGGCTATATACATACTTGATTTTCTCGCCAGGACGACAGCCTTCCCTTTCCATTTTAGTGCTCATCCTTTGCCACTTTTTGCTTACTGAATAGAGCTGAGCACGCCCTGAACAGTCTGAGACGATTACTGAATATAGGATAAATAGAAGACTGAATGCTCTAAGTAAGTAATCTTAATAAATTAACTAGCAGTTTTTTTTTTTGTCCGTTACTCTACTCCGAGTTTACTTTTATCTCACTATCGCGTTATACTAATATAGCTAATATTGTTCTGGGCTTTCTCTGCTGAAAGATAGTATAAGTCTAGATATTTGAAGGAGCGGCCCTGGATATTTTAGAAGTTAAGGAATTTTCGGAATATGAATTAACTCTAGTCTATTATAGATATATCTAAAATTTTAATCCTGAATATCTACTAGTGGAATAATTGTCATGGTGCAGACCTCTTGGGCGCATTCAGTGGTCTTTACTACTGCACTACTGGCAAAAGACTAGTATGCAAAGCCTTTGGCTTTGCACTACGCTCGCATAGATATATAAACTTTTCTGGCAGGAACGGGAACGGGAACGGGAAGAACAGAACACAAACTCCACGATGCTGGCTTGCACCGTGACATAAATGATATTATAATCTATATAGAGAGCCGAGTCTTGACAATAGATACTTATATTTATACAAGCTTCTGGATAGCATCCCGGATAATCTCTTTAAAGGGCTAAATTACCCTAGGAGCGCGAACTGTAATCTTCTACGTTTAGATATAACTCTTTTCCGTTCTTAAAATAGGATTTCTATGGGGAATACACACTCGATCTGTGGGCTTTTTAAAGTTCGACGACCTAGGTCTAGAGTCTAGACCAATAGTGGGACCTGAGCGTCTTGTGGGGGAATCTGATTTCGAAAACCACTGGAAAGCTATTCATAGTCTGAGAGTTACGGTTCTATATGATAAAAAAAAAACTGTGGTAGAAATGGGCTTGGTAAAGCGCCGATTATAACTATGCAACGATTGAAGGTTTTGATTATTCTAACCTACTGCAAAAAGAAGCCGATCATTATGCAATTTCAGGGGCTTCGAGTATGCGATAAAATAGGCTTGATCGTACGATTCAAGCTCTATAACCGTACGATCAATATTGATCGATTAATCAATATGAAGTAATTGCTTAGGTAGTCATTTCCGCGGCCACAATTTCCCAAGTGCACCACATGTGACTGAAATCGCAGTACGATCACAAGATAGCAGGAGCTGCTACCACATTACCAACTACTATTGCTACCAGACTATTAAGGGTCAGAGATATAAGGACACTCATTACCCTGTACGTAGGATAGTTCTTGTTTTGTTCTTTGCGTTCAATTCCAGTCGGACTGATCACCGGAGGCTCAAACTACTTCCTAGCAGTCAACAACACAGCTTAGTCTACTAGTATGCATCTACACTCCCAGTGGATGAAGGTAACCTGATAGTGTGGGGGGCAAGACAAAGAAAAGAGGGGAAGGCTTTGTAACCCTTGCAAGGGGCGGCAACCTCGGCTCTTCCTCCGTTTCACCTCTCTCTCATATATCAACCACCTCCAGATCATTCCCTTGGTTGCAGGTCAACCCCAAGTTCTGTCAACCATGGCGACTTCTCCCCCCACCAGTCTAGCCCAGGCCTTGGACTTCCAGCCCTCCAGCGGCCCCGCGACGGCGCTGCAGCTCCCCTCCGACATTGGGATCGGCAATGGTACCTACCTGTCCTTTCTTTCTCTGACCGGGAGCTGACTGGGATACAGTCACCATTGGGGGCTATATCGCCTGTGCGATGGCTAAATACGCCCTCCACTATGCGAGCCAACACTCCAGGATGCAACGTCAGGTTGATCTACGCTCGGCCGTGGTGCAGTTCTATCGCCCCGTCTTCCCCACCCATCCAATGACCATGACTCTGCGAGAGGTCAGTGTCGGTAAGGGATGGTCCACCCTGCGCGTCGAGGCATTCCAGGCCAATAAGATTACCACTTCGGGGGACTTGGTCATCACTAATTTCTCGATCGATGGCGTAACGCTTCAGACGGGCTGGCGTCCGTCGCCGGAACCCAAGCCCGTCGACCTCGCCAAACTCGAGGCAGAGAACCACCCCGACTGGATCTCCTACCACTGCGCCTTTTACCCGGACGGGTTCCGACGAGGACATTCCTACGTGAAGGCCTTTATCCCGCGAGTCCGGCCCAGCGACGCAGCCTTCGTCGAGCAATGGATTGAACCGGGCTGGGATTGCCATCCGCAGGGCTCCCTGCGGATAAAACGCCCGGGAACAGACACCTACGCGCGATTTACTACCGAAATGATTCCGTTCGTGGTGGATTTGGCCCTTCCCATCCAAGAGAACCTGTTCCCGCCCATTGACGGCAAACCGTCGACGGGCAGTATAGCGGCCACGCTGGAGTTTGCCGAACAGCAGCGGAAGGCACGCGAGGAGGGTCGAGAGGATTGGCGAGCGCTGGAGGAGGATGGGTCTAAGGTGCTGAAGGCTAGGATGGTGAATGTTTCGTTGGCCTTGTCGGTTGAGATTAAGCAACGGTTGCCTGCGGAGGGCGTTCGTTGGCTTTACTTGCGGAATGAATGTAAGCGCATTCTGAATGGGCGTATGGATATGGAGGTTCTGCTGTTTGACGAGAAGATGCATCTGATTGCGATCAGTCACCAGACGGCGGTTCTGATTCCTCCGGCCAGGAAGATGCAGAAGCTGTGAATATATGTACAGCTCTCATAGGGAACCCTGAAAGTTGAATATCACAAGCGATGGGCCGGATTCGCGATCGTAAATTCTACCTCGCATCCCTTTATTTTTCTTTCTCTCTCTCTACTCCAAACCTTCTAATGTCCTTCGTCCTTACACACCGCCCCCCTCTCCCCTTCCCCTCCACTGCCATGCCCCTTCTTTAACTGCCCGTTCATGATTTGCCTCGATCGCCACTCATTCCACTCATCCACCGACCTCATCTCATCCTCCTCCCCAGGCCCCAACGGCGGCACAATCCCCCCTACAAACCTCTTCAACGAAGCGTCCTGTCTCGGCCGCAGTAAATACGCGACGCTCCTCCGTTCAACCATCGCCTGGGCCCCCGGTGCCGTCACGACCCGATGAAGGGAGCTACGCAGGAGCCCTCCCGTCCACTGCTCCAGCGTGTCGGCGACGTTGACAACCGCGCAGCCCGGTTCGGGACGGATCAATTGCCAGTTTTCATGCAAGTTGGCCGCGCCGGGGGGTAAGACTTGCAGCCCGCCCGCCACGTTGAAGAGAAGGGTCATGACGCCCATGTCGGTGTGGCCGCCGAAGGAGACTTGCGTATAGTCCGGGGCCTGGGGCGCAGGAGGCGTCCAGATGAGCCGGACGAGGGTGCCGGACGGTACGGTGAGTGGGCACATGTCGGAGAGGGTTCCGGGAGTGATGCCAAGCGTGTTCTCGAGGCTGGCCAGGACCCGGCTCAGCACGGCGTGGCTGCGGGCGATGAAGTCATGGGCCCGCGCTTTCTTGCGAGTGATTGTCTCTGGGTGCGGTAGCTGGGGGTTTGAGGGCACATTCCCGAGCATGTCGTCCTGGTTGATGGAGTAAACATGGATGTGGTCGAATTTGCCGGGCTCGGTCTTGGTCGTTCCGATGTGTTTATACCTGGGTTTGCCCTGGTCAGAGGGTAGGTCAAGTAGGATAGAGGGCAACTGGGAGCAACACGTACCGTGAAAAGTCGGGTGGTTTGTGGTGATATGCCTGCAGGATTTCGTGGTCCACCTCCGAGAGGTCTGCGGTGAGGTCGAACATGTCTTCTGCGTGTTGCAGCATGACCGTTCCTTGCGCTGAGTTTTTCAGGTCTAGAAGAAAGAAACCCCATTCCTGGCATGCGCACAGCAATTTCTGTGCTTCTACCGGATCGTTACGCTCCAGTGCCGCGAGAGAGACTTTCTTGAGGCCCAGCACGGACAGATCGGAGGGAAAAGGGGGACATTGCTCGAAAAGCTTAGATGTCGGCATTGCTGCTCCGGACTGATACTATCCCCGCTCCTTTTCTCTTGGTCAATGACCTGCGTGTTGGATTAGCAGAAGGAGGTGAATATATAGGAGGCAGACATGGGCCAACAACCCCAGACCACGAGAGGCTAGACCCGGTATTCCTTGGTGCATTTCATTCACATGCGTGCCAGGTAGAGGTGGTACGACTGCCAAACGAACCCCAAACCATCAATTTACAATAGAGGCATCTACCACTGAGATCGAGTCGAATAAGCGGCATGTTGGGGCGGGATCATGAACTCATAATGTTTCTCATCCTTTTTCGCCGAGGCTGCGCTAGATGGGATTGTGGTCCCTAAACAAGGTGCAAGGATGAAGAAGCAACCAGCATTAACTAGTTAGTTACCTTAGCGCTTACTTTTAGCGCTTACTATATAAGCGCTAAATCCCCCCTTCGCCCAGATTCATCTCTGTAAAATCGCCATCAGGCCCCTCCCCCCCCCCCACCCGACTCATTCACGCCTGTTGATGACGGATGGGATCGACACGAACCACCTCTTTGTCGGGCGCCTTCGTCATGCAAGACACTTGACTCGACGGCTTTCCCTGCGCACTATACTGATTCGAGAGCTCGTAATAATTCAGCCTGCTTGGCAGCAGTCCATTCCGGGCGAGTTCCTTGACTCTTCCCCTCCTGACAATCGGAATGCAGGCCGGGATGCACGCCGCGATGATTCCAGCCGATTGCTCCAGAATGCAGAATACAGTGAGAAACGTCATGTTAACTGGGAGGTGAAAGATCGTGAGTAAAAGGACTCCAAGAAGACCTGAAAGAGGGGGAGTTGGGGGCTAACTAACATGACAGGCCTCTGCTGGTCTGGTACCACTGCCAATAGGAGCGCAACGCGTTGGAGATTGTGGCGACAAGACCGAGGCTCATAAGCCCACAAATGAAGAGCTTCCGGTCCCGCTGGATCCGTACACTCCACAGGATAACCGCCGGGGCTGAGGTCAAGCACAGATCGACGACGATGGTCAGCGCGGATTGCACGTAGGCGGCGGTGTACATGCCGCTGACAGGCACGCAGACGGCAGGAATCCCGTCGCTCCACAGTGGCGTGCAGGACATGGCCAGGACGATCACAATCGCGATGGTAATGAGGGTCATCGGCACCATGAGAATGCTCAGCGCCCAGCGCACCTGCAGATCGTCCCGAATGCGCAGGATAAAGCAGCAGATGGAAAATTTGGTGAAGAGCGTGCAGATGATACTCATCATCTCGAAGAAGGTGTTGTAGCGGATATTTCGGAGCATGTTGGGTCTTTCTTCGGCGGTGTGCAGGGCGTGCGAGCCCAGGTTGGCGGCGAGTTGGATCAGAATGAGTCCCACGAGCGAGCAGAGCCAAGCAAGCACGATCGTGTAGTCATCCCATCCCCAGTTTCGGGCTGTCAGCGCCAGTCGCATCCAGAGCCGTGCGACCACCAGGATCAGGGCGATGGCCGTGAGCACGTAATACTCGACCAAGATGCCCGTGGTCATGGGCTGTTGCGGGGAGGGCTCTACCATGGTGAAGGCCGTCCAAGGAGAGAAAGAAGCGGTCGAGACGATGGATGATGGGGATGAAGATAGATAGTGAACCGCATCCAGGGAGCGAAGCACGCGGTTTTTGACCGGCCACGCCCTCGTCAATTGGCCCCATTGCGTCGTTTCACTACTCCTTGAAGCTGCAGTTGGTAGTTAGGCTGGCAAGTGGGCAAGTTGGCAATACTGCCTGCACACATGTCATGGAATAGGCATGGATGGGCGGATGTACAGGAAACTCCTCCGGTCCATGCGTCCAGCCTCGCCCTCGTTCACGCTTCTTCCCGGGGCATGGGGCATGTAATCCCTGCCAACTTAGGGCACAGTTTCACTTCCGAGCGCGCTAACCCTCATCACACTGGTGATCCCTCCTTGTCTGGATAAATGGGGATACCGAATGCTGGGCCCACCGGAAAGGCTCCCCCGTCCGGGGGGATCGGGTCGAGAACTTGTCCTATAAAACGAGGACGGGGCTTGGTGGTTGCCCCCTCCTGTTGCTTAAAGCTCCTTTCAACTTTATTGAGTCTTAGCCAAGTACACCGTGCTCAAAGGACCGACCCGCAGCTATGAAGGATTCCACCGCCGTTGCCGTGGTCGGGCTCTCCTTGGGATTTCCCCAAGATGTCACGACATCCGATGCTCTGTGGCAATTGATGTGGCATAAAAGGAACACGGCGACCAAAGTTCCGCCAGAGCGCTTGAACATTAACGCCATCTATCACCCGGACCGGCATCGACGGGGCCAGGTAGGTATTCTCACCCAGGCTGGTTTATTTCTGTCTGGCCAACCATCTCGTTCAGGTCCCCGTTGCCCATGGACATTTCCTGAATCGCGATCTGGCGGTCTTTGACGCCTCCTTCTTTGCCACGTCCATGCCGGATGCTGCCAATATGGATCCGCAACAGCGGTTGCTCCTCGAAAACACCTATACGGCATTGGAAAATGGTTGGTGACCCGCGTCCCCCAACCTCAATGGGGAATGGATGGCTGATGGATCGAATAGCCGGTCTGCCGATGGAGAAAGCTTCGGGGACCAAAACCTCGGTCTATACCGGCAGTTTTTCAACCGACTGGATGCAAATGCAATATAAGGATTCGGAGGAAGCCAAGGCGACAACGGCCCTCGGTGTCCAGGCGTCCTGCAATGCTAACCGGGTCAGCTGGTTTTTCAACTTCAAAGGCAACAGCGCCAACATTGACACGGCTTGCTCGAGTAGCTTGGTGTGTTTGGATCTGGGATTTCGGGATCTGCAGTCTGGGAGACAGGATATGGTAAGTTGGTTTGGGGTCCATCGTCGGTGGGATCGGGCTAACCCACGAGCTCGCGAGCAGAGCATTGTCGCCGGGTCCAATATCATGCTTTCACCGGACAACCTGCACTCCCTGAGCAATATGAACATGCTGTCCCCTGATGGACAATCCTACAGCTTTGACCACCGAGCGAATGGCTATAGTCGAGGAGAAGGTGTTGCAGTCCTTGTGCTCAAGCGAGTGGCCGATGCGATCCGGGACAACGACACCATCCGCGGCATCATTCGCCACACCGGCTGCAATCAAGACGGACGCACCTCCAGTCTGACCGTCCCGAGCTCCGAGGCACAGGCGACCCTGATCAGAGACACGTATGCGCATGCCGGACTGAGCGTGGAGCCAACCCGGTACTTCGAAGCCCATGGCACCGGCACGCCCGTCGGAGATCCAACAGAGGCCAAAGCCCTCGGGTTGGCCTTCGGACAGGCGCGAACGGTGAGCGACCCGTTGTGGGTGGGCTCTGTGAAGAGTAATATCGGGCATCTCGAAGGAGCAAGCGGCATTGCAGGCGTCATCAGGGCTATTCTGGTCTTGGAGAAGGGAATCATCGCGCCCAATGCAAATTTCGAGAAGGCCAACCTGGACATTGATACGGAGGCTCTCCGGATCCAGGTACTGCCGCATATTTTGTTTTTGCGCATACGATGCTAATCGAATGGTCCAAGTTTCCCCGAGAACCTACTCCATGGCCAAGCAAAGGCCTTCGACGGGCGTCTGTCAATTCGTTCGGCAATTCTGGAACAAATGCTGTAAGACTCTTCCAGAAGAGCCGAAGTCAACTCAACGCTGACGACCGGTTTAGCATGTTATTCTGGACGATGTGTTTCATTTCCTTAAGCAACGTCATCTATCCGCGCACCATCTCACGGTGCAAGATCCTCCGATGATGCCCGGTCTGGAACAAGCCCCTATCGACCTGTCTCGCTCGGTCTTGCAGAGCTCCCACGCCTCCACCTCCCACGAGAACAGGCCAAGGCTTCTAGTATTCTCCGCCAATGACGAAGCTGGCGTTCGCCGACAAGCGAGTACATATGCCCGGCATTTCAATAGATTCGTGGACACGTTGGGGCCTACCTACCTGGACCATCTTGCTTATACATTGGCATCGCGCCGCAGTTCGTTGCCGTGGAAGGCCACTGCAGCAGTCAGTTCCATCCAGGACCTGACACAGATCGACCGCACGATTTCCCCCGCGACCCGGTCGAAATCGGACCCGGGCCTCGTGTTCATCTTTGCTGGCCAAGGGGCACAGTGGGCTGGAATGGGACTCGATCTGATGGCGTTGTTCCCGGGATTCCGCCACAGCCTCGAACGGTCGGAAAAAGCCCTATGGGCGCTCGGATGCTCCTGGAACCTTTGCGACGAGATCCTGCGGCAGGAGCACTCCAGGATCGATGCGCCAGAGCTTGCTCAGCCGTGCTGCACGGCAATCCAGGTCGCACTGGTGGATCTTCTTCATAGCTGGAACGTGCATGCGTCGGCGGTCGTTGGCCATTCGTCCGGCGAAATCGCAGCGGCGTATTGCATCGGAGCTCTCTCTGCTGAGGCAGCGCTGAAGATCGCATACCATAGGGGCACCCTCTGTTCGGGGCTTGCGTCGGGGTCGTTGGGGGTCGCAGGGACCATGATGTCGGTCGGGCTATCGGAGAAAGACGTGCAGCCGTATCTCGACAAGCTGGCGGTTCAACTCGGAGAGCTTGACCTGGTTGTTGCTTGTGTCAACAGCCCACGAAATGTGACCCTTTCCGGCGATGTTCGACAAATGCACGCCCTGAAGGAGATCCTGGACCGCAGCGAGATCTTTGCCACCAAGCTGTCGGTCGACGTTGCGTATCATTCCACCCACATGCTGCGCGTAGCAGATCAATATCGGCAGGCGATGAACGATCTCGAGCCTGGGACCGCAATCGCTTCCACGCCAGGAGCTTTGATGTTCTCGTCCGTTACGGGGAAGCCAGCGCACCCGAGCGAGCTCCTCGATCCGGAGTACTGGGTGCAAAACTCGGTGTCGCGTGTTCGTTTCGTGGATGCAATGGCCACTCTCTTGGACGGGGCTGCTGGGAAGGCGCAGAAGGCACGCGAGGAATGTCTCTGCAGTCCATTCTCGCTGGATATGTTTGTAGAGATTAGCCCTCACCGGAGTCTAGGCCGTCCGATTGCCGACACGGTGCGAGAATTGCGCGGCACTCCAGTGAAATACGCCTCTCTCATGATCAAAAACAGCGACGCCGCTGTACCGATCATGCGTGGACTGGGAGACATGGTATCCCTGGGCTATCCCGTGTCTCTGGACCGAGTCAATATGCTCGAGGAACGTCCACACAAACGCTACATGGCTTTACCCGATCTACCCAGCTACGTTTTCGATCATTCCCAGAAGTACTGGAATGAGCCCCGTCTGAGTGTCCAGGCCCGCCTAGGCAATGTGGGAAAATTGGATCTTCTAGGCAAGCCGGTGGTGGATTGGAACCCACTCGAGCCTCGATGGAAGAACCGTCTTCGCGGGTCCGAAATGCCCTGGATCGAAGATCACCTGGTCAACGGAGTGATGATCTATCCGGGAGCAGGCATGCTTGTTATGGCCATTGAGGCTGCGAATCAGATCACCAGTGACGCAGACGGGGTAATGGGATTCGAAATCACGGAAGTCCACTTCCAAAAGCCGTTGCATATCTCGGAGGAGCCAGAAGGTGTTGAGACCCAGCTGGTTTTTCATTTAGCCCGAGAGTCCGTCAAGCCTCTGAAACAGGCATCCGAGTTCCGACTCTTTTGCTACACAAACAATGACTGGCAAGAGTGCTGCCATGGATTCATCCGAGTCAAATACCAGGTGGACAACAACCCGGTTACCCGGGGAGATGCCAATCTGAGTGAACTGTCGGCGCACCGAGATGTTGCCTCCTCCATTGACAAGTCCTGTCACATTCCAGTTGACCCAATCAAGTTCTACCGTGGTCTGAAGAACATCGGAATGGTCGAAGGCCCTGCCTTTTGGCGCGTCCAGAAGGGCTTCTATGACGAGAAATATCGCGTCAAGGCCACACTCGAGCTCTTCCGCTGGCCTCAAGAGGACTTCCCACAGCGTCACGTCCTCCACCCAACAACCTTGGACAGTATCTTCCATCTGGCCCTCCTCGGCTATTGCCACAGCGGAAACAGGACCATCCCCACGATGATCCCTTCGTCTCTTCGCCGACTCTATGTCAGCAGGGCTGGGTTGAGCTATCCTGATGCCAACGAGATTCAGGAGTATAGCTGGCCAGAAACGGCAGATCGTCGTGGAGCCTGTTTTAGTGGCTTTGCTTTTAACCAAACGAATGATGGGTTTTCGGTGCAGTTTAGCGAGCTGCGGCTGACCACCATCGCCAGCTCTAAAGATGACTCGGTGCCCGACGCGGACGCTCAGCAGCTAGCATATCAAATACATTATCGGCCCGAACCTGATCTTCTAGGCCTCGAAGGCCTGCTACTCGATCATGAACATGGAGCCAAGGGACACACACTGGAGGTGATAAGTTATGTCGACATGCTGGCCCACAAGAACGGGGATCTTCGCTTCCTGGAGCTGAACGTCGGTGATCGGAAGTTGACGACAGACTTGCTACATACGCTTTCAATTTACAACGAAGCCGGCGCGATAGTCTATGCCAGATATTCCTCATTCACCTTCGGCGCGCATTCAGAAGATATTCTCAACGAGCGGGAAAATAACCTCCGGGACTTTTCGTCCGTCACATCCGCCCTGTGTGATATCACTAGCCAGAAACAGTATCTTGAAGGCCCTTACGATATTATCCTGGCGCCTGATTCCGTACAAGGAAGCCATATTGCACTGCAGAATTTGAAAAGGCTCCTGTCCCCCATTGGAAAGGTGCTGCTTTTCGGCGAGTCGCGCGATACCCGGTCTGAGAATGACGTTTTGGATTGGGATACCATGGAGGATCTTGCCCCGAATATCGGATTGTTCGACTCCGGGTTGCAGTTGCATGGTTCCGGGTCCGGTGATTTGCCAGGGTCTCTGGTGCGTGTGTATCATAACGGGGTCATGGACTCTCAGATAGAAGGGACGGATAAGCCAGTCTTTCTCATGATGGATGCGACGTCGCCGGTGCAGAACCAGATTGCCAACTCTCTGGCTACTTATTGGGCGCGCCAACAAATTTCCAACGTCCGAATGGGGAGCTTAGAGGAGGCTCTGGCGGCGGAGCCTTGTGTTGACACCATCTTCGTAGTCCTGCTAGAGCTGGACCAACCCTTCTTGTACAGCCTTGGCCACGAGGCTTACAACGCCCTGAATGCCTTTTTCCAGAGAGCCACGCATGTATTGTGGCCGACATCTGCCGGTGGCACCGAGGCAGGAAGACCCGATTACTATCTCATTCATGGCTTGACGCGTGCCCTCAGGCATGAGTACCCTGCCCTCAATGCGACCGTTGTCGCGCTCGAGGACATCAGTGATAAGCCTTTATCTGAGTGGCACCTGCAGACTCTAACTCAACTGCTTTGTGTCAAACACGCTCATCCAAACCCTTCGGTGATTGATTCCGAGTTCTTGGAGCTGAGTGGATCGTTGCACATCCCTCGGATCGTCCCCTCTGCCATGGTCACCCACGAACTGAACAGGAGATGGCAGGCTAGATATACTGGCGTCAAAGCCGTCAACGAGTGTCCGCCTCTCGAGCTCACCATGGGCTCCGTGGGAATCCTAGACTCTCTCCGCTTCTCGGAAGACCCAATTGCGCATACAGCTCTGGCAGCCGACGAAGTCGAAATCCAAACCCACGCGACCGGCATGAACTTCCGTGATCTCCTCATCGCGATGGGCCAGATCCCCGATGCGCCAATGGGTCAGGAGTGTGCAGGTGTTGTTCTTCGCGCTGGTGCGAATACCTCCTGCAAGCCCGGTGATCGGGTCATTGTCGCTGCCCCTTCGACGTTCAGAACGGTTGCGCGCGGCAAGATGGCGATAGATATACCGGAGGACATGTCCTTTGCAACTGCAGCTGCCATCCCCGCACAATTTGGCACGGCATGGGAGGCTCTCCAACACCTCGCGCGCCTCGAAGCAGGCGAAACGATCCTCATCCACGCCGCTGCCGGTGGCACCGGACAGGCCGCGATCCAAATCGCCCAGTTACTTGGCGCTACAATCATCGCGACGGTCGGATCTACAGCGAAGAAAGCCCTGCTGATGGATCGCTACGGCATCCCCGAAGACCAGATCTTCTACAGCCGAGACACGAGCTTCGTTACGGGCGTCAAGCGCGCGACGGCCGGCCGCGGCGTCGATGTGGTGCTGAACTCTCTTGCAGGTGACGGCCTCCTCGCGTCCCTGGACTGCATTGCGTCCGGCG
This sequence comes from Aspergillus ostianus, assembly GCA_025592935.1. Lineage (NCBI taxonomy): Eukaryota > Fungi > Ascomycota > Eurotiomycetes > Eurotiales > Aspergillaceae > Aspergillus > Aspergillus ostianus. Next base: position 41,795 of record JANFQY010000120.1, on the reverse strand, counting down.
GACGATTCATCGAAATCGGTAGGAAGGATATCGACTCAAATTCCAAGCTTCCCATGTCTGTGTTGAGCAAGAACGTCTCGTTTATTGTCTTCGATGGCCATGTGTTCCTGCGACGGCATCCGTCCCGGTGCCGGAAGAACCTTCAACTTCTGGTCGATATGTTTAGCCGAAAGGCCCTTCAACCGGTGCAGCCTTTCCACGTTTATGATATTGGTGAGCTGGAAACCGTCTTTCGGAAGGTGCAGATGGGCGAAAGTATGGGCAAGTTTGTGCTTCAGGTTACTCCTGAATCGCGGGTTCAGGTATGGAATCGCACATCCCCAGACCTTATTTGATAGTATATGTAGAAAGCCCGATGGCATACTAACTAGTTAATTCCTCAGGTCACGCTGAACACACGATCAAGTTTCTACATGGACCCCAATGCATCATTCGTCCTAGCCGGTGGTCTTGGGGGCATCGGACGTGCCACGGCTCGATGGATGGCTGAGCGCGGCGCAAAGAATCTCATCTTGCTTTCGCGATCTGGTCCTCGAACAGATGCCGCACACGAACTGGTTCATGAGTTACGAGCGATGGGTGTTCGCGTAGAGGCGCCAGCCTGCGACGTGACGAACCTGGAGGCAATGAAAGAGGTTTTTGGCAGGCTGTCTTCCGAGAAGATGCCGCCTATCAAGGGAGTGGTGCAGATGTCTATTGTAGCAAGGGTGAGCAAACCCCGATCTCTTTCTTTTCCTATCTCGATTTATGCACTGAACAAAGAAAACAAAAACAAACTAGGACCGACTCTTCTCCGAACTATCCTACCCCGACTGGAAACCCGCCGTGGACTGCAAAGCTCTCGGATCCTGGAACCTCCACACTCTCCTGCCCAGTGGAATGGACTTCTTCATCCTTCTCTCCTCGGCGTCCGGTCTCGCTGGCATAAAAGGCCAAACGAACTACGACGCGGGAAACACGTACGAAGACGCACTCGCACGCTACCGCGTCAGTCAAGGCGAAAAGGCCACTGCACTTGACCTTGGGGCTATGGTCGACGATGGGATCTTAGCTGAAGATCACAGTCTGCTTCGTCGTGTATTGGCGTACGGCACGCTTGAGCCGATTACACGGGCCAAATACTATGGTATTTTGGACTATTGTTGTGACCCGGCGAGGGGCGTGTGCACGCCAAAAGAGGCGCAGATTGCGCTAGGCTTAGGTACGGGTGGTAGTGATGGGCTTGAGAGTATTGATTATCAGAAGCAGCCCATGTTGCAGCAGCTTATGCTTGCTGGGAACCGGCGACAGGTCGGGGCTACGGGTGCTGGTGCTAGGGGAGCTCAGCAAGCTGCCAGTAATCGGGAGCGGGTGGAGGCGTCAAGCTCTCCAGAAGAAGCGGCAAATATCGTTGCTGAGGCAATTATCAAAAAGCTATCGAAGTCATTAATCACGATGCAGGATGGCGCGTCGGTCGAGCGTGATCGGCCGCTGTCGGTGCTTGGGGTGGACTCTCTTCTCGCGATCGAGCTGCGGAATTGGATTGTGAAAGAGTTTAAGATCGATCTTGCTGTGTTTGAGACTCAGGGCACGGCTTCGCTGAAGACGCTGAGTGTCTTGGTTGCGCAGCGTTGCACTAAGGGAGGAGCGTGATGGACACTCGAGAGGAAGCCGGACGCACAGGCCTGGAGGTGATTATTTAGACGTACGTTAACTAACTAACAGTTAACTAACTAACTAAACTCGGCGTATTAATCAGCTCCTTGCCGAGCCCATTTCTGCCACAGTAAAGCGGCGATGCCTACAACAGGAAATTTATGATAATGTAGAAAAACAGGTACCTCCCTCCTTCGAAAAAAGGCGGGTGCCTGCAATCATAAAACAAGGGCCACAGTCCTTTGTCACTGCTGCTCAGCTGCAGGTATTGCTCAAACGCCTGTGCCCGGCCGCGCATCCGTCCGCATAAGAAAGACCTTATGCTTTCGAGCAATCAAATGGATTGGGCACTTCGCGTGAAACTTCCCGGAATTCTCAGCTCGAAGTTCGGGATCGCACTCGTCTAGGAAGAGATCGTAGCAAATATCCACAATGCGTCGAAAGTCGGCCATTTGGATCATGATCAGCTGTACACTAACGCCCGCCGTTTGCTGTCCAATTTTATGCACTGCAGCGGTGCTGAGCCTCTCAGTGACGGACTGCGCCCAGGGAATCACAACGGCAGAGCGTCGGGACTTTTCATCGCGATACTTATTTCGGACGACTATCTATTCGGTTGGCCGCTAGAAGGTCACGTTCTGCTTCCAGGTACAATAGTACGTTGAAATTGAGGGCAGCCAAAGACGGTTCAAAGACAATAACCGAATATCATTGAGGTTTCCGGCAACAAATTGCCTACGAGTTCAGGGGTTTGGCGCAGCATGAAACTCCCCTGAGGCTTGAATCTGACCTTGCAAGCTGTCTAGTATATTTTCAAGCAGGACAACATGAAACTCAAATCGAAGTACGAGTCTACATGTATAAGGAAAGGCACGATAGCAACAAATAGAACTTGAATACAACTCTGAGCCAAATCCACTTGGGTGCTGCATACCATCTTGGGTCTGTCTCTTATGTCCAGTTCTCTCCTCCGGCGAACATGTCTGATATGTATGGGCGTTCGTCTCAAATGCTCATGTCAATGATGGATCTCTTAGGAGAGTTGAATATCAGGTGTCTCCGTAAGCCCTATCAGGCAATATACTGTAACATGCCTGGGGAAATAGCGGGGAATAATTTTAGTCGCGGCTGTAATCGGCTCGAGCGGTGTGATTTGGACGGAAGGCTTGATAGATGACCGAAGAACGCCTTTTTCTCTCCCGGGGCCCAAGCAGAATGCAATGAAACTGGAAGGCATGTATTTTGCTGTGGTAGAAGTGTTTTACCAGCTGTACTGTGTCAATCTCATTAGGAAATATATTCACCGAGACAAGTACCTTGGCTACATGGGACCAGGGAACGCACCGCAGTCGAGATCCTCCAACAAGCATACATGTCGGGGTCTTGGGGCGATACAAAGATGAGTAAACTGGAGGGTGATTGAGACGTGTCGCATGTCTCATGCAAGACGGTCATTGTTTGTAGAGAAAGTGTTCTGATGATTGGTGTATTCACTTTGGGGGCGCTGGTTGGCCGCAGGGTTGATTCTTTGTTCGCACCACAGCTGATGAAATAGCCAACAATGCCCGGTTTTCCTTTAAATTCAGGATCGAGAGTCATCTGTTTTCATCGATTCTAGCGATCACAGCATCTTACACTCTTCATCGTCCAGCATGTCGACAACTACTATTGATCATCAAACTCTTGTCAATGGGATCCTGCGCAGGGACTTTGCTCTTGAGGTGGCAACCATTACTCCTCTTGGTTATGGTCGCAGCAATATAGTCTTTCTAGTTGATCTTCTCAAGCCTACCAAAAGCATTCGGTCCCTAGTACGATACCGTGGATACCCAAAGCCTGGCACCGTGCCCATACCCAAGGATACAGTAAAGTTGATCTTCCGCTTTTTCAGGCCCTTTGATACCTACAACGAGGCCGTACGGGCGGAGAACAAAGTAGCTGCAATGAGTGTTGCCAGATCGGCTCTTTCCTACTCGCATCTTCCATTGCTTGTTCCCCAGGTCTACGGCTGGGACAGCGGTCAGAACGAGCCGAGCACACTTGGCTGGGTCCTTGAAGAATATATCCAGGGCAGAAATCTTGCCGCGGACTTTCCGAACTTCCCAATCAGCAAGCAGAGAGTCATTCTTGCGCAGATGGCAGATGTAACGAAGGCGTTCCAGATCTATCATCTTCCGGATACCGTGACCGGTTTTGGTGGACTTACCTTTGATTATGAACGGAAAATGCGGACAGGTCCTCCGAGCTTCCAATGCATCGGTGGCCCCTTTGATTCTATTGCTTCCTTTTACCAAGGTCTGATAAACTGGTATCTTGAGGCGTCGGAACGATATGAGATTATCAATGGCTGGCGAGACAGCGATCTCACCGATCGGATAGACCAGTTTATTATGAATGGAGCAAGTGCGTTGTTGGCGAGCCTCCCAACAGATCGGCCGACATTCATCCAAGGCGGCCTGGGTAAGTACAAGCCATCGTCGAGACAATGCAGGATGTCACTGAGACGAAGGCAGAGCCCCTCAAAACTCTTTACAATCCCGAGACACTTCAGATCACCGCAATCCTCGATTACGGTCTTTCCCACGTCGGCATCCCAGCCATGGAGTTTTTGTACTCTTTCGCCGGGTTCTCCGGGTCCCTCACCGCGCCGTTCGATAGAGAAACCGAAAGATTGCGGCATGCAATGCTACATGGATTCCCGGAGATTCCTCCTATTTCCCAGCACATGCGTCTGGGTCCTGACATGTTTGGGAGCGGCCACAGCATTCAGTGGGGCCTTGCAAAGGCTTGGGAGATTGAATTGGAGAGGGTTGGGGCCGTTCGACCACGCAACACTGAGGGCGCCGACTTGCTGTCTCAGGTTCATTGGTTCATTCAGGACCTCGCACCGTGGCATCTGTACGACCCCGACATTCTCCGAATCCGTACGAAGGAGCAGCTCTTCGAAGCGCGGCAGGAAACGAAAAAGACCCTAGGGAAGTATCTGGAGACTTGGGGTTATTAGGAAAGACGGTGGCTGTCCGCAGAGAGATTGTTAGGCTGAACAAAGCCCATCTGCGTATGAGGCATGTGTCGCTGGTTATGACGGAGGAAGGCTGGATGAATCTATTGCACTTCTGGGATGTACATGTCGGTAGATGTAGATGAGATAAAGAAAAAGAGAAGGAACATGATTTTTATCTCTTCAGTCCATGTCCATAGATTAGCGGATTGCCTGTTTAGGGCTAGCGTTGTTCTTACGGTAACGTCATAGATTACCCGTGACACGTGATACCGCGCGCCTCAGGAACGCGCTCGTCGCCCGTCGAGTTCAACGTCGTCGATCTCCAGCAGGAAATCGTTCGCATGTTCTCCAGCAATCAAGATGTCTTACTATGACATTGATTCTATTCTCACAGATGCGCAGGTTGGTGGTCTCGTACCAGACTTTGGCTCTTCTTTCAGCTCGTTCATCCCATTCTGATTTTCGGTGCTCTAGAAATTGCCGTGCACGTTTGAGCTCGAAGTGCCAGGGCTTGGCATTTTAGAGGGCAATGCAGGCGAGAACGTAGGTCAAGCCATCCTTGAACATTACTGCGAAGAAGAATCGTATACTGACGCGACCCAGATCAAAGCCGGCACGCGAATCGACCTACCGTTATGGCTGGGTGAAATGCTCTCTATCGGGTGAGTCTTCTGTCTGCATGCAGGCTGGGGGGGCGTTCCCGTCTAACCTGCCCCCGTCCCAGAGCGCGGCTGGGGACATCTCGTCTGGTTACACTAGATCTTCCTGCCGCATTATCAGAACGCGTTATGAACGCATTGAAGGCTGATCCCCGGACCATCGACTTGCGCGCGCTGGCGCCCCACTTCTACAGCCTGAGTGAGCGGGTACTGGAACTCTTCGAGGAGGAAGAGATGGTGGACGTTCTGAGTAACGTATGTCTTGACCGACTTTCTGGATCTCTGTCGTGGCCGTCAGTGATTGGGATGTCGTAACCTGACTGACCCTGTTTCTTTAGACTTTCAAGAAGCGTGCAGCTGAGATCGCTGATCATGCGCATAACCCGCGAGGGGCTCTCGGCGAGGGCGTCGAGTTTTTGCGAGGTCTAGACGAGACTGAGCGACAGTGTAAGTTGTGCTCGTCCGGCCTTGGTTGAGTGATTGAGATTCTGACTAGCACACGTGGGAAGTGTTCCGGGTGGCTCATGATAGTGCCAAGGAGACACGGATCTGGGCCGGGGAAGCGAAGAAGCGATAGAACTGGGGTGGATAGCGACTGAGCTGAGCTCGTCGTCTCTGAGCGTTACGAAACATGTTGACCATGGTTATGGAGGATGTGGCATGACTTGCATCCGGTGGAGTTTTGGTATGCTGAGTAAATTGAACTAGATGTATATTTCTCTGAAGAGCCTTCCATTTGAACTTCGATTGAAACTGAGTAGGAACACGTCTTTTTGCGTAAGAGCGAGAATAAGAAAGCGCTGATGCCAGCAAGCCCTATACAATGCAGGTACTACTGCCTATAGTGGTTGGGCAAATACGATATTGTTGATATGATTTTAGTACTTGGTGTAGTCTCGCGGAGATACGTCATGGGAGCTAGTTAACTAGTTAACTATCGAGATGGGATGACTTATATAAGCATACTCTTTCTTTGCAAACACCGAAGTCAGGCCGAGCAGGTCAAGGCTGGTACCATTATTAATGGGCGTTGATATTGTTTCTCAGTGTCCAGGGATCGGACTGGGCATGTTCCATGGATGACGGATGGCCTGTGGCTGGTCGTCGCTTCGAATGAATTTTGAGACACGATGGATCCGAAGCGAAGCGATCCCTGGAATCAGCGTGGATGTCTCCAGTGCACTGAGATTGAGACTGAGTAGGTACCTAGTAAGTACACCGTACACAAGTACATACAGTACATACAGTACATGTAGAGATCGAATTAAATAAAATCAAATTCTCAATTGGATCGCCAGCCAAGCGGATCCCTCCCGAATAGGTTAGGCCGCGGGGAGTCTGGGCCTCCTGGAGGGCAACGGTCAACGCTGATTGGCAGGGGATGAAACCCCCGCAGATGCTGGGCGCTTCCGATTCGCCCAATTAGGTTTTGCGCCAGCAGGGGGGTTCCTGCCTTTTTTAAACACTAAAATTTAGGATTTATTAATATTCCAAGATTTAATATTCGATATTCAATCGATCAGAAAGCCGACTTAGACTCAGCTCAATGTGAGACTGCCATCCGAAGTGAGTCCTTCCTCGTAGCAGGACTCAATTTCGTCGTTATTTTCCGAGGACGATGGCCACGATGTCGGAGATGCCGCCCTGGAAGAATTCCATGCATTCCCCAGGCTGGCCTGGTAACGAAACATGCCGGCTTTCCAGCATTATCAATTGATCAACGGGCAGATCGGGTGAATCGTGCCTGGTGGGGATCCCAATTAATATACTTTTATGTCACTCCCCTTTCTTGGCCACCTCCATCGACTCGTCACAGCGCCCTCGTCACATCTTTTTTTTTTCTTTTCTTTCTTCTTCTTCCTCTGCCTCTCCCCTCACGTCCGTCACTTTGGCTTCCCTTTGTTTCTCTCTTCCTTTCTCTTCGTTAGATGTCCTGCCCTGCCACCAGCAAACTCGACCACGGTGGATCCGTAATAATCGACATATCACCTCCTCGCTTGACCAGTCTCCAATCGCCGTAGTTATTGCCTTTTCCCCTTGCGAGATCTATCCAGTTATCTTCCGAGCTGGGCGAGTTTGCGCCTTGGGTGCACACGCTTCTGCCGCTCTACTGCACTCTAACCCGTGCAGTGCGTCTTGTCAGTAATGCGCATCGTCTAGTCGAGGTTTCCGTCGTCGCCAAAATGGACAGAGATCGTCAGAGACGGAGTGCGGTCTCCGTGCAGTCGTCTACCCCTTCGTCGCTGCGACACTGCTCATACCCGACACCTTCCTCCGCAAAAAGGGACTCTCTGAGACACAGCCCAACGAAGAGTGAGTCCTGCCGCAATCTCTCGACCCTGGCCCAATCAAGGGATAAGGAACCGCGCAAATCCTCAAGCTAACCTGTGCCCATCTGTCCATCTCCAGCCAGATCCAGACCGGAATCTCTTCAGCCTGCCGCCGTCACCCGTGTCAAAGGAGATATCGCAATGGATTCGCGGACGAGCACAGGTGCGAGCGCGTCTTTCAGCCCAGAATTCCGGATCAATCCAATTGACCATTCACTAGATATGTCCTACACCGAGGACTTGCCTTCCATGACCGCTTCGCCGAAGTCGACCATTTCACACACCCCTCGATCACGTACGTACCCGCAAGATTCGCGGCGATATACCGGATGAGTAGACGTTGACCATAGCTGTGTTGTAATCAGGAACCCCGGAGACCACCACGACCCTGGTCAACCCTTCGTCTTCCCTGCTACAGGATCTTTTGAAAGAGCAACGTGCTTCGCGAGGCTCGCGAGGGGCGATGTCAGAAGAATGCGACGATCGCACACCCCGTACGCCGGATCGCTCCGGTTCTGATTCCCAATCCCAATCTCAACAAGACGAACCGGGTTCGGCGAGACAGCGCAAGATAAACAACGCCCTTTCTTCCGGTCTCAAGCAGCCACGGGAGATGGGGATGCGGGAGACAGATCAAGTGGGTGGCCCGAGGGGAACACTAGATCTGGCCATTGGCTAATTGTTTGCTAGTATATCTCGAAAATCAACAAGCAAAACTTTGACCTGAAACTTGAGATTTTCCACCGCGCCCAACAAATTATCTCCATGGAGAAGAAACTCGAACGAATGACTGAGATGGAGGAGGATCTTCAGCGAATGCGACAAATGGAGGATGAGCTCCAGGAGCTGCGGGATGCCGAGGAGGACAACCTCAGGCTACGAGAATCGAATGAACAGTTGCGACAAGAGATCGACAAGCGGGACCAGGCAGTCACGGAGGCCGTGGATTTGATTTGCCAGCTGGAGTCCCGAATAGAAGAGCTGGAAGGGGACCAGGATGCTTCTCTCCCTTCCACGGCTCGCGGCCCTAGCGATGACTATGACGTTCAGACACCCAGAAAGAAGACCACTTTCGAAATACCTGAACGAAGATCTTCGAAACGAAGCTCTGCATCTGGGGACTATCGGCGAGTATCATCTAGCTCACGTAACCTCAAGAGGCCACCGTCATTTCTTACCGACCGGAAAGACAGCACTGCGGCCTTGCGGAGCCTCTATGCCCCGGTTGACGATCAATGTGCAATGAGTGTGATTACAAAGTCGGACAGCCACAATTCTATGAACGAGACCCCGGATATTGAGTCACCAAGACTTAGTGCTTTGAGCGAATGCAGTGAACTAAATCCGTATGCCGACGGACTGGACCAAATCACGATCCCTATTCGAAAACGAGAGCCACCTTCGGAGAAGTCTGACCTTTCCATGTCCCAGAGCAGCGATCTAGAGGAGCGTCAAATGGCTGATTGGATCCTACCACGGCCGGACCCCTTTGCGGACAAAGTCTCAAATATGAAGCCGCCACTATTAAATACTTTCCAGGAGTCAGATAAGCTCCGTGCTGACAGCGATGCCTTTTGGAATAGTTCTAGCCAGCGAACGCCACTAGACAGCGTGTTTGGGAGCACAAGGCTCCCGCCCACCCCGGACACCATGAGCACGGCATACGCAGGAGGTGGCAACGGGTCCAATGGCAGTGCTGCCGCCGACAAAGGTCAGAGTGATCAGACTCAGTCTGTGAAACGAAGGCTTGCGCGTCCCCGTTCTGCCGGCGAATTGACAATGAAGCAAACCTCCGAACATAGCAACGTTACAAATGGCTTGGACACCAACATAAGCAAAGTTACATTGCCTCGACGCAGCCTTGAGAAGGAAGAAATCCCCGCCATATTCCCGCTGGACAGCATCACATCCAGAACTGGAGCCCTTCTCAGTCATGAATCCATCATCAAGCCCAGCTTCGGTCATTACGGGGGCAACGAGATATTCAACCCTCATGGTTTGGAAAGGGTGTTCTCGAAGATGGATCGATATCACTACTCACCGGCAATGTTCGAGGCAAGACAAAAAGGCCCCGCTGCATCACCACCTCTGACTCCGCAGGACTGGGTGGAAGCGGCAAAGTCAGGGGGTTCTGCCAGAGAAGATCAGACCGGCGTTCCTCCTACCGGTCCTCTCCCAGCGGGGTCACGGCTAGTTGGTGCTCGAGCACCAAGCCAATCCTCTTTCCTTGGTCGACGACATAGCATCGACTCGGCTGTCCGAGACACCGATCTTCCCACCGTTCCGACCCTCGACTTGGACTCGTTGGAGCCCGGTCCCCGGCCTGAACCTGATCCAGAACGTTCTCGCCGGAGAATTAGCCTTCGATTTTTCAATCGCTCCGGAAGCTCGCGACGTCTGCAGGACTCTCCGACAATCGACTTTCTCGACAAAGATGACTGTGCACCTGCCCCTGTGGTCCGGAAAACCAGGCAAATAGCGAATTCCAGGGCGATACAAGCGAATCAAAGCATCGAGGACCCATCAACAACAGGGTATGAGAACCTTGGCGTGTCTGCGCCAACCTACGCAGATACCACGGGCGAAGAGGTCACCCACAGGACTCTTCCTCATTCTTTGACCGAACGCAACTTCACCTCGACCGGCACGGCGACCAAGAACTCGCATTCTCATGTCAAGGACCACAAGAGGAGAAGCTCTCTGGGAATACTCGGCTGGGTCAAAGGAGCCAGCGGGCTCGCATCTCTTGGGAAGAAAACCGACCCTGTGGATTCCACACCGGCAACATTCCAACCTAGTAAGAGTCGAGTATCCTCTCGACTCGGCCAAGATGGTCCGGGCCCGGCCACGACGATCCCCGAGGCAAATAAAGACCCGAATAATCTCGCGGCCATGAATATCGTTGTCGAGGACTTTGCATATAACTCCAAACGCATGTCCCGCGCGGAGGAAGAAGAACCGGGACGGCGGCCTCGATATATGGAACGACGTTCACGACGGGCCTGATCCACCTTTTACTTTCTACCTTGTTCTTATTGCACTCCTTTTCCGTTCTCTTTGTTTGCTCTTTTTTTTTTTTTTTTTTTTCCCCACGAATTTTCTTTTTTCTGTCCTTCACGATACCCATGAGTTATTTGATTTGACGGAGCTGGCATGAAGATTGTACGATTAGGATATGGGGTTTCCGGGAATGCTTTCATGGCCTTTATTTTTTGTTTTCTGCGCTGCTCTGTTCTGTCGTTTCCTTCTTTTCTTTTTTCCCTCTTATTTCATTGCGTCTATCTACTCTCACTCTCTTGTTTCTTTTGTTTTTTTTTATTGAGATCTATCATCTATATCTGGCTGGTCTGGATCCAACCATTAACATTCCTTACTTTTATTTCTTACTTCGTTGCTTCCTTCCTTTCTATCTCGTTCCATCTTTCTCTTTTCTTATTTATGGGATTCCTTTTTGGAAAATATCAAAAGTAAAAAAAAAAAAAAAAAAAAAACTTCTACAATCAACTCTACTATGAATGTCTTGTATGTTCAACAGAACGTCGTACAAAAGCCTGGAACACTGTCAATTGATAGTATTGTAAGGACCACACGCAACAAAACCATTTCTCCATTATCAATATCTCAATCTATGAATCAACTAAACTCCCTTTTCCATGCATGACCCAGCCTGTCACAATCTATATACATGATACACCAAGAAACGAATTCAAATCTCCTCAATGCGCACATACACACCAACCCATTAAAACTCCATATCAGGTCCATATTTAAGACATATAAGACACAAATAATCAAAAGAATGAAAGAAAGAAATTGAGAAAAAAAAAAAAAAAAAAGGAGAAAGCAGATAATACGTAACGCTTTTTCACCCTTTTGAGGCTAACGGATTAATACCAGCCCGTGCCGGCCTCGCCCAATTTCTTACCCCGCGGGTTCATCGACAACACGCGCTGTCCCGGGAGAACGTCATCAGTGATCGAAGACTCAAACGTGCCCGAGATAGTGCGCTTGCCGAGCAACTCGAACGAGTCGTAGCCGTCGCCGTATCCATTACAGGCAGCCCATTCGGGCGACAGACGCGGAGACGACCCATCGCCGAGGTCACTCCAGCGGGTGACGACGATGGCGTGCCGGAAGTGCAGACTCCGTGGGTCAGCGCGGTCCTCGGTGAGCTTGACCTCGACGAGGTACTCGGAGGGACACTCGGGGCAGCGACGCATGGGACGACACTTGCCGCAGAGGGTGGTCAGGGCGTTGGGGTTGTGGATACGGCCGTGCACCATGTCCTTGCCGCGGTGTTCGAGGCCCTGCAGGCCGGCGGTCTCGCGCGGCTTGGGGATGTGGCCGAGCGCGCACTTGCAGACGTTCATGAGCTCGCCGTCGCGCCAGTGCGCGCACGCCGAGAAGTACGGCCAGTAGTCGTCGCGCGAGTAGAGGAGCATGCGCTGCGAGCTGGGCGGGAGGTCGGGCTCTGCGAAGCAGCTGCTGACGACGCGCATGAGCAGCCGCCCGCGGTGGATATAGTAGCGGCTGTGGTGCGACCAGCCGTCGCGGCGCCAGCGGCGCGAGAGCAGGTCTGCGGAGATGCCGTAGCGTGGGGAGAAGCGGCGGGCGCGCATGACGAGCTGGACGAAGGAGAAGGGGAGCATGCGGCCGTGGGTGATGCGGTGTCGCGGCTGCGGGGCCAGCGGGTTGCGGGCGTTGGGGCAGTCGAAGAGCGGGTTCAGCACGTCGGCGGGCTGCAGCTTCTCGAACCCTTCGCGTGTGCGACGGTGGTAGCGGGCGCAGGGGAAGCAGAGGAGGTGGTGAGGGAGGGTGCGGTCCTGGGAGACGAGGAAGTCGGCGCGGAAGTCGTGGTTCTCGGGGTCGTTCAATGCCATCCAGGGATCGAGGCCAAGCCGGCCGAGGAAGGCTTTGCTGACGAAGGCGAGACTAGCCCGCTCGGCGGGATTCAAGAACTCCGCCACCAGACGCCAGAGAGCTGGCGGGAGCATGGCCATCACGGGCTCGCCGGGCGGCCGACGGTCGATCTCATTCGCGTCGTTGCCGGCGGAGTCGCTCATGTCCTGCACACCAATGGCGTGCAGCATGGCCGTGTGGTCGCGGTGTTCACCCAGCTGAGTGTCAATCTGGGCATTGGCCTCGCGGTATTTGAGCCGATGGGCCTCGAGCGGCGCAAGGGAGGGCATTGGAGGGATGTCATCGCTGCCGCCGCGCGATTGCAGCTCGGCTCGAAGGTCGGGCGTGGATGCGCTGTAGCCCTTACGGAGGACCTGGCGAGACTTTTTGGGCCGCAGGGCGTTGGCGAAGAAGGCCCTGAAGCCGCGCCGTTCCCCTGGACTGTCAGCGGACATGACGGGGGGTGGTTGAGAGGAAGAGAGAAGAGGTGAAGCCGTGAGAGTCAAAAAGATGCCGAGAGAGGCCGGATCGAGAAAGTTGCGATGACGAAGCCGCTGATGTAATGTAAGTTACGAGATTACCCGCCGGGACCCGGTAATTTACGCCGTCCCTGGCGAAGTATGAAGCCTCAGGTATACAAAACATTGGAAGGACAATGGAATATCATGACATTAGATCCTACGCTATCGAGTAGATTCCCAAATATCAGCTTACAGAACCCATCCAAAATCAATCGCTCAAATCAGAGGCAATGTACAGTCAATGTCCGGCCTGCACTTTACGAGAACCGCTTCTCGACGGTCTTCCAGTTGATCACCTCCCAGATGGCCTTGAAGTACTCGGCCTTGCGGTTCTGGTACTGGAGGCTAGAGAAGAATTTCACATTAGCAGCGGGTCGGGCAATGACCAAGCAAGGCAATCGGAGGAACTTACTAGTAAGCGTGCTCCCAAGCGTCGATACCGAGGAGAGGCTGGAATTGGCCGACAACGGGGTCCTGGTTCTGTGGCGGTATTAGCTTAGAACTTCCTTTGTTGAGCAGTCCGGGTCAATATTACGGCGTAGGTCTTGATGCCGATGTTGCCGGTCTGCTTGTCCTTGACAAGCCAGGCCCATCCGCTGCCCTGAATACCAGCCAGGGCGGTGTTCATCTTGTTCTGGAACTCGCCCAAGCTGCCGAAGCTCTCGTCAATGGCCTTGGCCAGAGCACCCGAGGGGGGTTCGCCGCCGCCAGCGCTCTTGGGGGCCAGGTTCTCCCAGAAAAGGGTGTGGTTCAGGTGACCACCGCCGTGGAAGTTGATGGCGGGCTTGAGGTTGATCTGGGCCGCGATGTCGTTCTTGGCCTGAGCCTCCTGCAGCTGCTCGACTGCAGTGTTGTAGCTGTTGACGTAGGTCTGGTGGTGGTTCTTGTGGTGCAGCTCCATGATCTTGCCGGAGACGGAGGGCTCCAGAGCACCGTAGTCGTCTGCGCAATCACATCAGTTCCGAGCTATTGGAAGCTCGTCTATATGAGAAGGAACACCTACAGGCCAGGTCGGGAAGAGTAGCCTTGCCGCGGGCAAAGGTCAAACCGGCGAGACCGGCAGACTTGGGAGTAGCCGAAGCTCCGGCGCGGAGAGCAGCGCGAGCAGTGGGACGGACGAGAGAAGCAGCCATGATGAATGGAGTGGAGTGGGAGGATATATTTAATGGGGTATCACAATAAGGGGGAAGTCAATTGACGGAAGTTGGGGTAAGTATGAAGAGGAAAAGAAGAGAAGAGAGAGAAGAGCGAGGGAGAGAGGATAAGGAAGAACAAGGGAAAAAGAAGCGGGTCGCCGGGGAAGAACGTCATCGCCTCGGGGCTCGCATTTCGCCGCCTCCGAGCTCCGTTCTCCGCTAAACATTTTGGTTTATCGCGAGTCTATCAACATCCAGCATTCCTCGTTCCCATCTACGCTTCACTCCACCTTCCATTCCTGTGCATCCGGTTCCTCCTTCTATCCCTCACTCGCTCGGGGCTATGGACTCCCCCTCGGACTCGTCCTTTGCCGGCCAGAAGCGCAAAGTCGCCGACATGAGCTCCGACGAAGAGGACGAACGCCCGACCATGGGCTTTCGCGGCTTTGCGCGAGCTTCGTCCCGGTCGGAATCACCTCCCTCACTCGGTCTGGGTAGCAGTCGTCGCAAACCTCGGAACAACATGGCGCAGCCGGCGACGGGGAACTCTAGGGGAGGCAATAACAATGGCGGCAAAGGCATGGCAGGAGGCAATTCATTCGCCGCGCGCATGATGGCCAAGATGGGTTATGTCGAGGGACAAGGTCTGGGATCCGGTGGTCAGGGTATCGTCAACCCGATCGAAGCTCAGGCGCGTCCTACGGGTGCCGGTCTGGGTGCCGTGCGAGAGAAGACAAAGCAAGCGCGCGAGGAGGAGAAACGAGCGGCGGCCCAGCGCGGCGAAACACTCGAGGATAGTTCCGACGAGGAACGAAAAAGACGGCAGAAGAAGAAGGAGCAGCGCAAACGAGAGAGCCGCAGTGGTACAGGGACCCCGGCTCCCCGCGCGAAGCCGCAATTTCGCACGGCCCGGGAGATGGAGGCAGATATGGAGGGTCTGGAGGTCCCAAATGTGCTCAAGTCGTTGATCGATGCCACGGGCAAGGAACAACGGGTGATCACTTCCACGGCCGGCCTGATGACTCCGATGCCATTCGTCAACCAGGGCGAAGGCGAGGCGCTGAAAATCGCACAGCGGGCGCGCCATGACCTAGAAGCCTTTGCCGATGAATGGAAGGGACTGACGGAACGGAAGAGTTACATCGAACTAGAAGAGGCGCAGATTGTGGAACAACTCGACACGCAGCAGCTACGGGCCGACCAGCTGACGGAACTGATCACCGCCGTCGGGGCCCTGGAGATCTTCCAAGACGAAAGCAACATTCGGACCAAGTTCGATGAAGTGACCGACAAGCTCGAATCCTTGGAAATGAAATTCCGCAACGAAATCCTTGAATATCGACTACCTGAGACAGCCGTCGCTGCCATCCATCCTCTCTTCCGCGAAGCCATGGAAGAATGGGAGCCTCTCAAGGAGCCGACATTCCTCGTATCACATCTTCGCCGTCTCCAGCCCCTACTAGCTCGAAAGAAGACCACCGAGGAAGGGCAACGCCAGTCTACGTCGCCGTACGAAACCATGATCTATACCCTATGGCTGCCCCGCGTGCGTTCAGCCCTGCTCAACGAATGGGACGTCTTCGATCCGACCCCCGCCACATCTGTCATCGTCGCATGGAAGGAGCTTCTCCCGTCCTTCGTCTACGCCAACGTACTCGATCAGCTCGTAGTGCCCAAACTCACGAACGGCATCAAGGAGTGGAAACCCAGAAGCAGCAGCCGACGGCATCCGTCGTCCTCGCAGCACAGCTCCCGGTTCCCGTGGTGGCTATTTACATGGCTTCAGTATCTCGGCGAACGACACACCGACCCCAAGCAGGCCACAGGTCTGCTCTCGGACGCCAAGAGGAAATTCCGCGTCTTGCTGGACACCTGGGATCTCAGCCGCGGCCTAGTCAGCGGGATCGAACTCTGGCGAGACGCACTGGGCTCCGAGTTCGACGTCTGCCTCCGCAATCACATCCTCCCCCGCCTCGGCAGCCACCTGCGCGAGGACTTCGATGTCAACCCGCAAGACCAAGATCTCGCCGCGCTCGAGAACGTCCTAAAGTGGAAGGACTTCTTCAAGCCCAACGTCATGGGCCTGCTCCTCGTCGCCGAGTTCTTCCCCAAATGGCACAACATCCTCTACATCTGGCTGACCAACGACCCGAACTACGAAGAAGTCGGCGAGTGGTTCTCGTGGTGGCGCACGCAGATCCCCGCCGAAATCAACGATCTGGCCATCGTCGACGACGAGTGGAAAAAGGGCCTGCAGTCGATGGACCTGGCCTCTCGCCTGGGCGACCAAGCCGCCGCCGAGCTCCCGCCCCCGACCACGACGCGTCACGAGCCCGCAGACTCGAAAGAAAAGGCTGCCGCCCCTCGCGTGCCTGCCGAACCGCCGCGCAAACCCAAGGTCGTGGAGGAGGTCGGCTTCAAGGATATTCTCGAGTCGTGGTGCGCCGAAGAAGGACTTATCATGCTTCCGCTGCGGGAAGCACATCCGCAGAATGGCCAGCCTCTCTTCCGTATCACGGCCAGTGCGACGGGGAAGGGGGGCGTCGTGGCATTCGTCCAGGGAGATGTGGTCTGGGTGCAGAACAAGAAAGCCAAAGATATATGGGAGCCGATGGGTTTGGAACAGAAGCTGGTAGAGAAGGCAGAAGGGAAATAATTTCGTTCTCAGCCTTGACTATGTATTCGGAAGTTTCGAAAACATTTTTGCTAGGTTTTTATGATATCCTATTTCGTTATTGTGTTGGCATGTATATGATAGATTGCACGAAGTGTCATGCTTGAGCTCTTTAGGCACCTTTGCTCTTATTCTTGCAAACGAGGGAAATATCCCACTTTGTATACAATGATGAATCATACTATATAACTGAGACATTAATTAAGCACTTGATAAACAACCCAAACGTAAATTATCTACACTCATCACTTGTGAAATGGGAAAAGAAGACAACAGATGAGAAAGAATAGAAAACAAATACAAAAAATGGCTATTTGCAACGCTGAAGTGCAATGAAAGCGTAAGCTCCAGATGCTCCTTGAATGCACCCAAGCTGAATTTTAATGACTTGTGGCTTTTCCACTTCCGTCCTTTTCAACATCATGCCAGTATGTCCCAGAGCCAATTTTCATTAAGATCATTAGCAGACCATAGGAATCTCAAAATATTAACTGGTCCGAGCGATATTGTTGTGCTTCTCGTTGAATGCATTGACGGCTGAAATGAGCGATGTTAGCCTCAAAGCTTCGCAATCAAGAGCACACAATGTTTACTTACCAACAGCAATTTGTCTGTACAGCCAGTTTCGGGCACTTTCGTCCTGAACTGGGATGAAAGGCCCATTCGCACCCCCCTTAAGAATGATACTCATACCGGTGCGCTCCTTCGAGATGGTTTGGATATCGGTCAGACGAATGTCCCATTCGGTCTTGAGCTTCTTGGACCGCACAAGCATTATGCGGTCATACGTCAACATGACCAGCATGTCTCTGCTAGGAAGCTCCAAATGGGCGATGTAGTCCTCGTTGAAGTACAGCCCATCGTCCGAGGTCTTGAGCCAGAACTGACCCAAGGCTTCGCGCTGTGAATATGGGCGTACTATGCCATCTGTTCCGATGAATCGCGTCAGGCGAACGCGGTCGAGTCCCTCCGCGTCGAACACAGTCGTGGTATTGCGGACACCCTCAGCCAGGTCTGTACAAATATTAGTGATCCGATTCAAATGACACCCTCGTGAACAACTTACTTGAGGCCAAATCAAAGGCACCAATCGCAGGTTTTGTGGCCAAGCCTAAAACACCCTTTCCAACACCCTTGATAAATCCCTGAAGACCTTCTTTTTCGGCACCTTGGAGCGGATGACGTGCGAGACCTCCGATACCACTCGCCAAGCTGTTCGCAAATGCATTGCCACCCGCGGTGATACCATAAAGCGCATGTTTGGGTCGGTTTCGAGATTTCGACATCCGTCGTTGGTCTTGGAACTCCTTGTCCAGAGTGGCGGCCGTAAGGCCCTTCGACATACTTCCAGTAAGTTTGGCCATACTGTCCGAGAAACCAAAGACCGATTTCTTCACAAAGCTTGTAGCTCCTTTGGCAATGCCGATGCCAAGTTCTTGCGGTCTGTCGGTCATGACCAACCCCTGGTACGGCTCATAGAAGATTGCAGCAACTCCGGAACTGACATTATTGAACAGACCAACCGGGTTACCGAGGAAATCAGCAGATCCAAGGACGATATGAACTTGACGGAGGAATTCCTGGGTGTAGTGTCTCCGGATATTGCTGACAAGCACACCAAAGGAGACGCGAGCATTCTCCAGCATCAGGGCATTGAGTCGGACGGGTGCGTCATTGACATTGCCCATTGACATGGTCATGACATTGACGAAGAACATCAGGGGATTGGATGGCTGCATTGTGTCTTCGGCATTGATGCGCTCGGTCCGCATAAAAGAGATGTCGACCTGCATTGGCTGCAAATGAAGCAGTTCAAAGTACACATCCTGGCCAGCACCTTCGCCAGTCGGCTCCGGGATCTGGAGATTCTCGTCACAAAGCTGACCCTCGTGTTCTTCAGACCACGAGGCACCAGGGACCTTCGCGAAATCGAGCATAGCAAAGACGAAGTCTTCGTCAAGTTCCAATGTCATCTGCTGCAGTAGTATCGTGGCATATTTGATGTAAAGCACGCCGTAAGAATCGTCCTTCACGCGTGTAACCATAGCATGGAAGATCGGGTGTGCCTCCATCTCCTTGCCGGTCTTTGGTACCACGCTGGGGTATAACAGGATGGGGAAGATACCTCCATACAGCTGATTGTCGATTTGAATCCATTTTATAGTCGTGTTCAAAGTCTGGTAAAGTCGCGATTCCCTGTACTTGATTTCGATGTCGCGGAAGGTCATATACAGCAGCTCTTTCAGGTTTTGATTGATCAATGATATGCCAATCCCTCCGAGACGGAGCTGAGCTTTAAAATTGACATCAGAGTCCAGTTCTTTGACCTCGAATCCGGTGCTTAAGCTGGACTGAGAAGCCTGCCCCCTCTGCTGCCGGTACATGCTCTTCGAAGGCTTGAAGTTTGACAAGACCAAAGTTTGGGTGGGACCTTCGGCAGTAATGTTGATATCGATAATCTTCTGAGTTTCCCCATGCTGAGTGGGAGGGATCCTCATCGGAATCAGATTACCAATCTCCGCAAGCTTGATGCGTCGTTCCTTGCCCTTGCATGTCAACACAAGGGTTTTGTTCTTCGTAGCCGGGTAATCCCACGCATAGGGCATAATACTTCGCGGGGGAAGGCGGTAACGGATTGGTCGCCAGTCGCTCGTCCTGTCAACTTCATCATCTTCAATGTTCGGGTTCGCTTGGAAGAAGATGAATTCCATGTCACTCTCATTTCGCATGGAGAACGGCCAGTTGCGATTTTCAAAGCTGAAACCAACAAAGAGGGTTGCATTTTCCATAATGGTGTCAACCTTGATCAGTCTTTGGCGTTGGTTTGTCTTCGCGAGCTTCACGTGCACAGTTCCTATGTCTGCGATGTTGAAAGGTGACGACCACTGGTTGTTAACTCCTGGGAAGCAAAGACAGAGCTGTTTCTCTGCGATCTGACGCAAAAAGTGAAGGGGAACAAGATCTCCTGCTTTAATGCTTAGGACATTGGAAGAACCAGGCTCTCTAACCAGTAACTCTTCGTTGAGTTTGTTCTTCAAAATGAATCGAGGCGTGATTGTAACAACCTTTGTCATCTTGTATTTGCCTTCACCTTCGGCGACAGACACACCCGAGTGGAATTCAGATCTGCCATTGCGGTCTGGAAGGACGACTTCAAATGTACTTCCGATAGCTTCGAAAGTTTGAGGCTTGCTCCAAGCTGATTCGCCTATCCTCAACATAGATCTATTTTTGGTGTCACCGGTTGGGTAGGAGTACATGTACGGAAGGGCACGACCGCCCGTCCTGGGGTCAGCCCTCAGACCTTGGCCGGCTGCTGACCGAGCGGACTGCAAGAAAGCCTTGCTCTGTATCTCCATCGGGAGACCGGTCTTGTTAAGAATGAGGTATGGACTGTAGATAGACACCTTGAATGCGCCCCCACTCTCGGGCACATTGTAGTAATGTAGCTTGAGTTTTAGCTGGATACCTCTCTCGTCCTTCAGAGAGAGCGTGTGTTCTCTCCTAAAGTCCTGCGCGTTTCCGTTGATGATGGCAAATTCACTCTGTTTGAAGACAGTATCTTGCATATCAATGCTGAGAAGAAGCAAGTGAGATAGCTCGACGACATGTACGGGGCTGACGCCTCCCTTTCGCAAGAAGTTGGTCCAGTCCTTTCTCGTGTTCTTGTCATAAATGCGGTACTTGAAATCATAGGGAAGGAGGTTTTGTATTTCAACAGGAGCAAAAATTCGAATTCGCATGTAAGGATAGTGGCCTGTCAAGGAGTCCCGGGCATTGTATGTAGCATTCATCTGGAAATAGAATGGCGGGGCTTGCTGTCCACTCTCGCTGACGCACTTGATTGTCCGAGTGGGCCGCCGCATGAGATCTTTCCAATGCAGTTGTTCATTGGACCAGTCATAGCCAAAGCCTTGATCAGGTCGCACAACAAGCGAGTGCATATACGCTGCCCCAACAGGTGCCGGTCGAGCATCACCAGGCAGAATCTTCTCGATTTTCAGGAGATGGCCCTCATTTGGACTAAATATGCCTAACTCGACTGGAATCTGAGTATTGTTCTCAACAACCAACGGTGACCGGAAGGTTATGTATTTCACGTTGTCTGTGCCGAGCTTGACTTCGACAAGAAGTCGATGGAGAACATTCTCCTTTCTGGGCTTCAAGTTGTATAGCATCTCGCCCTCCCGTACGACAGGAATCCGGCTTACGCTCTCAAACCCGCTTCCCTCAAGTTTAACGCCGACAAGTCCGGCGTGACCTTCTGGCGCTAGATTCTCGCGCATAGCAGTTGAATCCTCGAATCTCCAAGGGTATTCTTCCCCGTCTGTAAGTCTAGCAGCCGGTCCGTCTTCGTCAGCACTCACATCGGCCCAGACATGGAGATCAAAGCCAGTATGGTTACGGATTCGATAAGGAGCATCAGCTCCTCTTGGCTTCGAAAGAACATCCTCATCAGCAGAAAGGAACTGGAAAGATTTGGACGCCAGTGCAATTGTGGCGGATGTAACCGTGAGCTCCATCGTTTTGTGCGAGTAGGCATCGATCGAGAGTATTTCCGGGTTGACTTCCTTCGCCACATGGAAACCAAGTTGCCATGGCTCTATGAGGGGCTCCCAGGCTGACTTGGAGAAGTTATAGACGTTGACAAATGTGTCGAAGCTTGTGTCAGCATTCAGGGTTGACGACCAGTCACGAACATCCACCGTAAATTTCTTCACGCTCCAGTCAAGCAGCGGGAGGTCGTGGAGATCGCCGATGAGAATGACTCTAATGCCGTCGATCTGAGCATTCATCTCTTCTCGTCTGAGTATAGCCGATCGTGTGGGTGGCAGTGGACCACCATGGGGATCAAGAGCACCGCGTGACCCACGACGGTCTTTCGGTACAGCTGCGGAAGACGACTGTTTGCCAACAGACTTCCTATGAGAAGACTTGGCACCCGTAGCCTTGCCATCTGTTATCTGCTTTGCTTCGCCACTCTCCAGCTCATTGGTTCTTTGGGCCCGCATTTCAGATGCCTTGTTCACAATTTGCACAGCCATTAGAATGTCTCGAAGAGAGAGACGAAGGACCAGAGGCTCGAGGTGTACGTTGATTGATGTCAAAGCAGAGCCTTTTTCTTGAGGACGACTGTCCATGGTGATTTCGAGAGTGAAATCATCTAGAATTCGAAGCCTGCTAGTCTCAAATTTGTCCATGCGGCACAAGAACATGCCAACCTTGGTGATTTGCAAAGTCGAGACATTCTGGTGAGAGAAGAGCACCTGTTTTGTCCCAAGTACTATGGCCTCCGTGTGGGTAATGGCTGGGTTGGCGATCGTTATTACCTGAGCATCAACAAGATTCACCTTGAATGACACCGTAGTCTGCCTAGCTGGGGTGGCATTCTCGCCGGTCGCAGGTACAACGGAGCCATCCCTACTTTCTGCCGTGCTCGATCTGGGTTCTGACTCTTCGGCCGTCTCATTGCCATCTTCTTCTTCCACTGCCTCTTCTGAAGCGAATGCAGAGTTTGTGAAGGACTGCAGGGCAGAAAGATAATCCAGAGCAAGTATAATGCGTGGGCTGTCGATGGTCAACATGGCGATCAGATGCTTTTCTGGCCCTCCAGACATCGACACGCTGGCCATAAATTGTTGCTGGACATCATTGTTGATCAAAGACATGATCTTCCGGAATTTATTGGTGTCCCCATTGCGACTGTCGCGAATAGATAGTGAATGTATCAACAGCTCAGACTCCAGTGATCCGTCCGTCAACATGCGCAGTTTGACTCGCGTGTCGTTCAACGAAAACTTGGACAAACTAGCATCCTCCAGGCGCCCAACTGGCTCGTCGTCCTGGGACAAGATGAGTTCCAATCCAACACTATCTACTTTGAAGATCATGTCAAGTCGGACCCAGGTTTCATCACCATTGTTCGCTTCCAATGACTGTCTCTCTTGAACCGCCCTAGACTCTGCTTCCTTAGTGGGCTCGGTTACTGAGGAAGGAAGTGCTTGCATGGCCTCAAGCTCTTGTTGCTCTGTGTCAGTTGCGAATGCACCGGGAACAGTGTTGGACAAGGCCATCAGGAATTTCAATTGTCTCTGCGAGATACGAAGGTTGATGGGAGATAATGAGCCCTCAATCTCCATGTCAGGGCGTGGGTTGTCTGGCTGGTGCTCGAGGTAGCATATACTGAACTCAAGGTTGACCTTCTGAATCATTTCAAGTTCTTCCACGGCACCTTCATCGAAATGGAATTTCGACGTCAGGCGGATATTGCGGATACCAGAAGAAATCAAATTCACGGCAGGACTATCCTTTTCATCTTCAAGCGGGACAAAGGTATTCTTAACGTATATTTCACCAAGGTGGGCTGTCACCGTGTCACGAGGGCGGTCCGCCTTGACGATTCCTGGGAAGACCAGAATGGGTGTCATGACGACAACGTCGAAACGCATCCGCGATGCATTTTCTTGGAGCTGGTTGGCTTGATTGGCTGCGGCCTGTCGAGCAGCATTGAAAATAGCCTGCATCTTCCCGAACTTGACCAGGAAATTGATGATCTTTCGGTATGGCTCTTCAAGGAAATTGATTTTGATCGAGCCCGATCGGAGGAAAACCTCCGAATCATACCCAGGGTAGTTCGCACTTTCCGGGTCAAACGTCTCATATTTGAAATCGGCGAAATTATCCCCCTCAATAGTCAGGAGTCTCCGGAGATCAGACGTCTCTGACGCCCCGGTATTGACATCGTCCACCAATGTCAAGCTTCCGATTCTAGATTGTATGAGCATGGTCTTACCCACAAGGAATATGCCCACGTCAGCGGTGTTGAGACTCAAGGTCGCAAGCCTGACACCGTCGTTGTTGAGTACGAGAGCAATACTTTTGAGGTCGGCTTTGATGCGAATCTTTCCGGACTGCTGGGGTTTTTGATCCTCATCGTCTGTCCCTTGGATGGCTCTGTCTGACTGGCGGTTCTCGTCGTTGTTGGATTGCTCTGGATTCGTGAAGGTGAGAAGAATGAAATCCAGGAGGGTGAGGAGCGTCCTTCTAGTAACGACGAGGTTTATAGTCGAGACCGAAACATCAAGATTCATTGCGACGCCCTCATATGTTGACTCAAATTCAGGAGAATCTGGATTGACTCGGACAAATTTGAGATGGAACAGATCTTTATCCTCGTCCGCATCGAATCCCTTGGACGAGATGATCCTCTTGAATTCGGGCAAGGAGTTGTCCTCAATGTGATCGTCTACGCTCAAAGATTTGAGGACTATCTCTGCTACCATATCAAATGGTCGCATATAATAGTCTAATGCGAATCCTTCAGCAACCAATTCGGCCAGTAGATGATCACGGAGCTGATCATTAGGATCTGAGCGGAACAATGAACCACGTAGACGACCAACGGTAAACTTGAATTCAAAATCCCGGCGGTGAATGTTGGTCGGCTTATCAACACTCTGGTTTGTCTGTACGGAATCCGATTCGTCATCGGAATCTTCGTCAACGACGGGGAGCTCCCTCAAGCTGGGCGGGTTGAATGACGAGGATCTTGCTCTGTTGCCGGCAAATGTAGAGTCATCGCCCTTCTTTTTCGATGACGGTGCGGAGGAATCGGTTTCCGAAAACCGCGGAATTGCGATATCGATTAACTTCATCAATCCCTTATACTTGGTGTCGGAAATTGACGCGTGCAGTTCGGGAAGATGACCGGATATTCTGGTCCGAGTGAGCTCTGTGACCTTCGGCACGATGCACATCTCCAGCGCAAAATCCACGTTAATACGATCGATGATGTGCAGGTTACTGGATGCGACACTAGAATTAAGTTGTGACTTGGTGGTCTCGATGCCTGGGCCAATGAGGACTTGCGTCGAGTCAAGCTTGATCAAAAATCTGTCATAGAGAAGATGCTCTAGCTCCTTATAATCGCCTTCATCATACTGGCGTTTTTGTTTGGACTGGAGATCTCTCATCGTCTGTCGGTCAACCAGCTCGCTGTTGACACTCACATGACCAGCGTCGAGAATCAAGCATAAAGAGCTTTCTTTTGTGATGCTCTCGGGCACAATGAACAACGGTGCATGGATATCAAACTGCGCATCCACTTTCTTGTGTTCCTCCAAGGCAAACTCCAAGCCAGCTCGGGTTTGTTGCCGGATTCCCTCCACAGTAGCGCCAGCCGAATCCAAAAGAGCTCCAATGGATTCCATGTGTCGCTCTGGGGGCTCAAAGAACTTGACAACCTCGACCAAGAATTTGGGGTTGTAGATGACCACGATACTCTTTAGTTTGACTTTGACCACAGAGTCGGCATCGCTTTCAAGGGGATTCTTCTCGAGCTGAAGGTGGAACAAGCTGTCCTCATCCTCAACTATGTCGTCACCGACCTCGGCATCTAGTTCTGCACTGCCTGAGATCTGCGAGAGGCGGTTCTTAGGCTCTGGAAGAGAATCCTTCACTTTCACGATCTGCGGGAATAGACTCCCTTCCGTTGTTCCGTCGTAAACTCTCAGTCCTCCGAGATCCAGGTCGACAAAGAAGGAGTCCGACCGCTGCAATGCCTTGGCACGGAAATTGTCGAACACCAGCTTCATGATTTCATTCGCCGCCCCATGGGGATCGCGCTTCAAAGTAAAGCTTCCGGCTCTGAGAGCCGAGTTGATCTGCAGTTTGACCCATTCCCGAGGAACTTCGACGCTCTCGGCAATTGCTTTCTTCTCGTCCCAGTCAATGGCATTGTAAAGCTCCTGGCGTTGCTCTTCGGTCATCGATGCCTCCTCGGATTCTTCTTGTTTGGTACCCCAGAACCACTCTCCCCAGGTCTGCTGGCGTACAGGCTTCTTCACGCCAACATTCTCCTTGCGGAGTTGGTTTCTTGCCAGCGATCTCCAGAACCGGATATCCTCATAACTGAGCTTCCTCTGCAGCCTATCAAACTCCTCGGCGTCTTCTCCATGCAAAGTCTCCTCGCGCTTTTTCTTTTTGAAGAGGTCAATATACGCGATTCGGTCGTCCCTTCGTTCTTTGATGTAATCCCAGGTCCAACGCCGATTTCGATCATGGATCTTGCTAAGCACAGCTTTGCCAGCAAATCTGAACCAAGCGCGAGGGTCTTCCTTGGGGCTAGACTTCGGTTGGAATTTCTTGTACTCCTGATGCCGAATAAAATAGTGGAAAAGATCCACAAGCATCAGCGCATCTCGGTACTGGTTGTCGTCTAAAACAAAGCTGAGCTCGTCAAACAACAGCCGGGTCTTGATGGCTGGCCGGTCATGCTGTCCGGATTTATCCAACTCCAGTCCAGCACGGCCACTCACGGGGCGAAGCATGAATTGACTATGTTCTTCGTCAATGCCCGACCGTAATCGCTCCATTAATTCCGCATGGCTGGTGCCCTGGGCTTCTGCGCCCACGTCTGAACCCCGGCCTGTGCCCAAAAGCTCTGCATCTGTATTCCAGTAGGCTGAAAGGGCGCCAAGAATTGCCAGTTTATGCGTTGTGCCCGAAGTTGACTGGATAAACGTGGGGTTCCATTCGGAATCGGTGCTGACTGCACTGAGTTCCTTCAGCGTGACACCGACGGCGAACGGGTGGCCAGGCGATGCAATCGAGTCCTCGTAACGGAAATGTACATTCTTAATAGATATCTGAAGGTTGTCGACGACTGCCGTGATAAGACTCTGCGTGAAGCTTTGGTTTCGGCGCTGTTCTTCCTGGCTCATGCCCTCCGTGTTTCGTTCCTTCAAGATTTCCGCGCTCTCGATTTTATCCATCTTCAAAGCCTGCGCTCTCCGTTCCTCCTCCTCGGGATCATAATCCGCATCTTCCTTCGGGGCAGCGAGGAGGAATACATCTTCGATATCGACTCTAACCGGCTTCCCTCTAAGGTTGGACCAGGGGATCGACAGGGTGAGCTCACCGAGGTGGCCTTCGACGACATTGAGGGGCAGATGCAGTTGATCGAGGGCTTCTCGCCGCAGCTCCAAGTTGCGGAGTTTCACATCACCGGACCAGATACCGATATTTAGCTGTTTGGCGTCGAAGTTCTTGACGTAGATGCCCAAGAAGCGGTTGAGCAGGTTGGCGACCACCCCCTCCAACATGGTTGCGGTATGCGGCTACAGGGATAGATTGCGATAGAAAGAATTGATGTGCCTTGAAAAGGCAGGCGATTAAGATCCAATCACGCCAGCCTGGTTGGGGAATCAAATGTCAGCATGAGGGGGCCAGAGGTGACCAATGTTGGGCAATTGAATAGGCAGACACAATGCCCAAGCGGGTAGTCAAGGATTGAGGGAAAGTACGACCTTGCCAGACACACGCGCGAGCTCTAGTTACACTCGCAAAATGCAGCGATCATAGCGACCCAGGATATTAACCAAGTTTGCACGCTATACGGATGCGGGCCGGGCTGGGGCGAGACGGGATGGGATGGCGGTTTGGCCAGCAGGAAAGGTGGGGAAAACACGAGAGCTGAGGGAGATATGCCGGAGACGGGTGACGGCGAGTAGGTATGCAGCGAAGACGGTGGCACGAATAATGTCAGAACTCAGGACTCAGGAGTCGGGATGAAGATGAGGAGAAGTAAACGGGGCCGAGTTCCAGGTCGCCTACTAGTTCTACTGCCTACAGCCGTACCTGGGGAAAACATGTGCTGGGCTAACAAAAGGGGGGGCTGCGTAACCCCGTCCGGGCAGTGACGTCGGTCGCTCTTTCCCAATTCCTCTCTCCGCCTGAGGCTGCATCCAGTTAGCCGCCTAGGGCTCCAGCCCTGCCGGCTGAGTCACCCGCCAGTGCGGGTGGGTGGGTGCCTGAGGCGGCACGTCCGATGACACCTGCGTAAGTGGCGTCTGCGGTGCGCCCGAGCCCGATCATTACCGCACCTCAGCATAATATCACCTCACTCATTCGTTGCCTCCAGGAATCAGTTGTCTCCCCGGCCTGCCATCTCCACTCCCACGAGTCCAACTCGATCAACTCCTGGGTGAATACCCTTATCTCCACTCTTACTCTTCGTTTCCATCTTTTTTCCAGCTCAATTGGGTGAGTGGTCGTCCGTCTACCGGCTATCCGAGCTTTCCAGCCAGCACTTTGCTAACCCGAGATCGGGAGAAAAATTAGCTGTCCCTCGTCGACAATGTTGTACAGAACCACCGCTGCCCGCTCTGCCCTTCGGGCTCTCTCCAACACCAATGCCTCGGTCGCCCGCTCGAGCTTCGCCAGCAACGTTTTCAAGGCTCCCTTGACCTCCGCCGCTCGCTTTCCCGCTCGTCCGACCTCGACTCCCAGCCTTGCTCTGGCTGCTCGCAAGCCCGTCACCACCGCGCTTGTCCGATATGCCTCCTCTTCGTCCAAGGTGAGAAGGGCATCATTGTTAGGAGTTCTGCAGAACGTCAATTGCTGATATCATCTGAGCAGGACGCCCACGGCGAGGAAGATGTTGACATGATGGCCGGTATCAAGGGTGAGGCGGTATGTATCCATTGAATTGTTGTTATCCGTCGCATGCGGTCCCTCCCATCGGCTTACCTACGCGTTGGCATATATTTTCATGTGCTCAATCGACTTACATTCCTGGTTCTCTCGCAGAAAGTGATCAAGGACACCTTCAGCCTTGCGGACGTCCCCAAGGAGGCTCTGTACCTCGGTATGGCCGGTGTCGTTCCCTACCTCGCTACTTCGCTGGAGACCGTCTACCTCTCGTACGAGATCGGCCGATCCGCTGCTGGTAACGATGGCCTCATCTTCTCCGGCCAGACCGCCGAGCTCCTGCTCCACATGATCGAGCCCATCCAGGTCGGATACGGTGCTGTGGTAAGTAGATACCTTGCTGGTCCATTCAAGAGACAAACTGACCGGGAGCAATGACAGATCCTCTCTTTCCTGGGTGCCGTCCACTGGGGTCTTGAGTGGGCCGGATACGGCGGAAAGTACGGCTACAAGCGTTATGCGGCCGGTGTTGTCGCGCCTGCCGTTGCTTGGCCGACTCTGCTCTTCCCCACCGAGTACGCTTTGATCAGCCAGTTCCTCGCTTTCACCTTCCTGTACTACAACGACGCTCGCGCCGCTGCCCACGGCCGTGCTCCCCACTGGTACGGCATGTACCGCTTCGTCCTGACCTTCATCGTTGGTGCCAGTATCGTGGCCACCCTGGTCGGCCGTGAGCAGATTGCCAACACCCTCACCTCGGAGCACAGCATCACCGACAAGATCAACGCTCTGCTTTTCCTCAAGAAGAAGGAGCAGGAGGAGCTCGAGGCCCGCCGCAAGGCCGAGGCCGAGGACTCTGAGTAAAGCAATCAACTTTAATCGAAGTTCTTGTTTATCAAAAACGAGACCCTCTGATCCTGTGATTGTATAAGCATGTGCATAGTTTGAATTTGAAGGAGTGGTCCGAGAGAGAAAGCAAAGCTGCGTCGGCTCAGACCTTGCCTGCGGCAAGACCCCGTGTGACAGTAAAGCAAAAGGTGTGATCTTATATCATTGTTTCGATTTTGGTTTTTTTTTTATTATGTTGGGTTGAGTTTCTTGTAGATTACATGTGGAATCAACGAATCAGCGGACGCTGGAAATTTTCATTTGTTTTAGTTCGTTTGAACTGGTTACACTGTAGTTTGTGCCACACGACGATGCAGAAAAGAGAAACTAGAAACAAAGATACTCCGAACTCATCCCTATGCAACAGCATCAGATCAGATGTGGGGTTGGCAGAATGAGACTGACAAAAGGACTATCTACCTTGGCAGTGCCGTAGCCCGTAAGTTGTAACACAATCGTCCGTGCCCCCCTCCGATCATCTCGAACTGTTCAACATTGAACCCCCCCCTACTCCATATCTAGTAGTCCGTATCTCCCCACGGAACCCCGGAAATGTAATGAATCAGAATCCCTGACCATAAGCGATTAGTCCCTTGGCAGGCAATCCCGAGGTGAGGTCGGATATCCAAACAGACATCGACATTGACATCGACACCAAGGCCCAGCCTTAACTAGTCACCACTAAACAAAGTAACCCCGGGCCATGGCAGACCAGGATCGCACGACCCAAGAAAGCGAATGCGGGGTTTTTGACACCCCAGGCAGGACTCAAACCCTGGGGAAGGATGGAAGTGTCGGAAAGACCAGAACCGGACAGGAGAGGACAGGACAGGACCATTACTGCCTACAAAGTACCTGCTGGTTACTGGGAACCTAGAAAGCGCCCAGGAGCCAGCGACGTTGCAAGCGAACGATTCAGGGAAAGTCAGACGAGGACAGCTAACTCCCTTGTCAGGAGTCAGGACCAAATCGGGGCAATCCATCAGATATGTTACTAATATTAATTGTGCTAATGTACTATAGGGTGTTTAATATGTCGCTATGGATGTATGCACATGCATAAATTAGTCCAGGCCTCGTGGTGCCCAAGAGATGATTAGATAGATGATAAACCAGATGGCCAAGTCGACAGATGAGATTAGGTACAATTACACTGCCAAACGCGCGACTGCCACACACTGACAGGCAGAGAGAGAAAACACAACACAGTCCCTACTGTACTTACTTGTCTGCCACGAAGAGCGCAGATCGCAGCAACAGCCCGGTAAATGACGACTGGCCGGGATGCAAACAGGTTTGGGAAGGAAGTCCCGGGAAGGTATCGGCCCGCATTCAAAACCAACCTTTGACCGGATCTCGCCGTTGGTCATTTAAAGGGAACCTTAGGCAATAGGCTGGTAGCGTTCCCAGACTTCCCATCCCGTCTTCCCCGTAGCTTTGCGATTCCCTCGTTCTTGGCGGAGCCGTAGGACAACGCACGCACGGGATATGTAAGTACACCGTAGCGTACTCCGTATTAGGCATTGGTCCAGGGTAATTCGGTCCATATTATTATCTTGATGTTCGAAATGGAGAATCACCAGTATACGGCTATAGCCTATTCAGCTCTAGACCTAACACATTTATTCAATCTAAGATATAAATAAATAAAGTACACTCTTTCGATAGGATCGACTCCGGGTTTGTTGCATGCTCTGATGATCCGTCCATCCAGCCAATTAGAACCAACGGTGCGCGGTGCATCGAAGGTCAATGCTGATATGACCGAGTGGTGGGAATGGAGGCTCCGAATGGATCAAGTTGATTATCTTGAAGTTTGGGAACTGCCGGTAAGAAACGAAACGAGAACTACGGAATACCCGTCCAAACCTCCTCTACTCCGTACTCCTCGGCCGATCATGTTCTTTGCAGGGCCAGCAACGCTACGTAAGTTGGGTTTGCCCGACAAGCAGGTCTGGTCGTCAACGTCACTATCCGCCCTGATGTGGCGAGTGGTGGGCCTCGGGTGGGATCTCCCTCCTACTAGAGGATACATAGCCATGACATCGACACCTGGCCAGCCGGGCAGAGGGTGGGTTTACGGGACTAATAAGATGCGACGAAACGATCAGCTTTGCAAGGAGGGTCCATGGAGGATGCGAGAACGACGGGCGAAAGAAAGTACTCAGTACTTCAGTAGTTGTACAGCAGACACCGTCGTTGGGCAGTCAGCCAGTCTAGTCAGGAATTCGTCCGTAGTCTAAAATGTGCTTATTCTTTAGCACTCCTTGATTCATTCATCCGAAACACGGACATTGATATTCTTTTCTAATTTCAAATTAATATCATAACATAAACGTTAAAGATCTAGAAGTTAAGAACCCCCCCCCCCCCGGTCAGCGTCGAGACCCTTCTGCCGGTCGGCACAATTGATCCCGTGGCTCAGGGTAACTAAAGGAGGGGCCAAGCCGACCCGACTATCCGGAGGGTCGAATTTCTCCGTAAATCACATCCCCGAATCGATGACTTGTTCTCCCTGCCGGCTTCGCTAGTGCCGTCCCATCCTGGTTGGAACGCGTGCCAAAAGGATGCGATCAAGGAATGGGTGACCAGGGTATCAGAGTATATAGTATTAAGTATATACACGATATATTATAAATCAGCCAAGGTAGCGATTGTATCCGGGTTCAAGTTCGAAGTGTACACTCCATGGAAAGTTTAGCAGACAATGAAAACTAGCCCGGAGTAGGTAAATTAATATTATCATAATATTATTATATTGAGTAGTCTCGTAGGGCCCCTCGTTTAAAAAGAAAATATAGTTCTGACATTACTAATGGATGGTCCGGTTCCCACTCGGGAGGTCATGAGCACGCGCAAAAAAGAAGAAAAAAGAAAAAAAACCAAAAAATGGGTCAGCAAAATAAGATAAAATAAACTAATTGATAACAGTAAAGTTGAAAAGGAGAGACACAGGGACCCCGAAATCCAGCAGCGACCCTGGGACAACCGGAGAGAGAAGAAGAAGCTAGACCGTTCAGATGATCAAGAAAAAAAAAAAAAAAATAGATCCAGGGGTAAAAAGGGCCGGTCTAGATCGCCGAAGGAAGCGTTAAAAAGGAATAGCAGGAGAAAATTGCACCGTGTCATGTGCTCGATCGACGAGAACCAACGGGCCCGCAGAGCCCCTCTCTTGCGCGTTTTGTCTTCAATCCTACCTGCCTTGGCAGGGATGTGATCTGGTTTATCTAGGATTATTCTTCCCTTCGTTGTTCAGGAGACGGTGGTTGGGCTTCTATTGAGATTCGATTTCCAGATCGACATCGATTCTGCAGGTAGGTATGTGATGGTCGTGGAATGGATCAATGGATCAGGCATGGATGCACTGCATTATCGATTAGGAATTTGGGAGCCCGTTGTTTCCTGACTGCGTAGTTTATTGGATGCGACATCGCCTCCATCAGACCTCTTGCATATTCATGTCAAACTAGAGATTAACGAGCCAGATCAAGACTTGGAGGAGGGGAGGGTCGCAGGAAGAATGAGAGATTTTTCTTTGATTGTTATGACTTCTTTCTTTCCTATTTAGTGACAATTATATTGTTGGTTTACTAGGATTGCTTATCTCAACACCCACGGGAGGGCATCAGTGGTCGACCAGACCGGGTAAAGCTGTTTTCGGGGGGGAGGGTTGTTCTAGGCACCGCGACTAGTTCCGGGTGGAGATGCAGATAGAGAAAACCATGGAATCGACCTGCGATGGGTCCGTGATCGATGTCATGTGGCAGTCCAGCACCTACTAAGAATAGTCGCGCTCCTCGAGCTCTTGGCTGCGATGATCGGAAGCCCTGCCGGACATACCCTCCTTTACCACCCTGATGGGTATTTTCGAGAATTCAATGGGTGTGACCAAGGCATTCCTTTGAATGACCCCAAAATTCTATTACTACGCATGTCCTTCGTGGGTGAGATTTTAAAAGGCAGTCGATGATTGACGGCGATAATCACGAATTGTATAGACCAAAAATAAAGATCGAGAATAAAAAGTCCATCAATCACCTCAGGAGGTTTCAGCCAAAATATAAATCATGGGGAGAGAGAGAGCTAAGCCGGCCAATAGTTCCGGGTGATAAAGTGACGATAACGGAAAGGGAGAGATCAAGAGCGAGAGAGAGACTCCAGATTTTCTGGATTAGCAAGGCTAACCTTCCCAAAAACCCCAAACAAGCAGTCCCCATTCCGCGTAAGGAGGGCAATGAATGTCAGTGCTGACGACGGACAGAGGTCGTCTGATCAGAAAAAAAAAAGAAAAAAAGGAAAAGAAGGGCCGAAGAAAGTGGAAATGGAATGAAATCTTCCAATCCGTTTTCCGAGTTGCTCCCCCACGCCCCCACTTCTCCGCCATGGACGAACGGGGAATTCGCCAGGCCATTAGGTCAGCACTCAGCGCTCTACGGAGTAGTCACCAGTAGTGTACGCGGCGGGTACAAGGGACTGGCCCGAGAGAGTGGCCGGGTGAAGGTCACTAGGAAGTACCCTACGCCCCTACAACTCTGGACTATTCCTTTGCCTGGCCCTTAGTCGGTTCGTTAGTATGTATGTAGGTACATCCATGCAATCCCCATACCGGACTCTCAGACAGACAGGTACCAAGGGAAAGCTGTCCACTTATGCACATGTAATACCTGGTCTGGGCGGGCCAGATCCACCGAGTTGGATAAAGAGTGTCCCTCGTCCATTCTGGAGAAGAGCGAAGATTCATTTCTTTCTTTCTCGTTTTCCCTCTCTTTTCCTGCCTTGTTGCCTCGCGCCACTGCATTAAATCACTCCTCCTCAGTCAGTGACCTCATCCCCGCCTACTTTCTCTCTCTCTCTCTCGCGACTTGACTTCTTCTTATTCCTCTCCCACCGCCTTCCTTCCTCTCCTCTCTTCGCAGTTTCTTCTGTCCACGGCCTTCCCAACACGCACTCCCGAATCCGGCTACGTCACCCTTCGTCCACTTCTCCGGCTCAGCAAGCATCTTGGCTGCCCAGTATCTTTTCCTCGTTTCTTCCCCCCCCACCAACCATTTCCGCGTAGTTCAATTCCGTCATCCTTGGACCAATCTTTTCTCTCTTCCCCGCCTCTTCTCTCTTAAGAACTGCGCCCGGGACGTAAATTCTTCCCCCCTCTCTTCTTGTCCTCCCTCCAATCAATCCCCCGGCAATCCCCTGTTCTTTGCCACTTTTTATATATATTCTTTTTGTGTTTGCCTCCTTCGTCCTAGGCAAATCCTGGCGAGATCCTTCTCTCTTGCCAGCTCCCCCCCCCCTCCCTACGAACTCCTAAATTGCCTATACCGACCCCACCGACACAATGAGGAATCCCTTCGATATGTCCGACCTGGACTCGCTCGTTGACGAGCAAGAACAGCAGGAGAGCTATGCCGATCTTCACGCTTACTCTTCGCACGACGGCAATCGTTCTCTATTACAGAACGAAAATCGGCGCAATGACAACCTGAAGGATCGCTTTATCGGGGCCATCGACACGGGTACCACCAGTTCCCGTTTTATTATCTTCGACTGCACCGGTGTTCCCGTAGCGAAATACCAGACCGAGTTTCGCCAGATTCATGAATATTCAGGGTATGCCCCGAATCATTATCATTATCCTTTCCCTTTGGACCCCCTCTGACTCACAACTCTAGATGGCACGAACAAGATCCCTTCGAGCTGGTGGATTCCGTTTACATCTGTATCGAAGAGGCGATGAAGACCTTCCTTGCCCTGGGCCACTCCACCGACGAAATCGAGGCTATTGGTATCACTAGTCAACGTGAGACTGCTGTGTGTTGGGACTGGGAAACCGGCGAGCCTCTTCACAATGCCATTGCTTGGCCCGATACCCGTACCAAGGGCTTGGTCCGCGAGCTGAAAGCCAAGCCCGGGGCAGACGAGCTCAAGAACATTTGTGGTCTTCCGCTGTCTACCTACCCTTCCTCCGTTACCTTGGTCTGGATGCTTGAGCATTTGCCCGAAGTTAAGGCCGCATACGAGGACGGAAGACTCGCTTTTGGTACTGTCGACTCGTGGCTCATCTACAACTTGAACGGCGGCCCCGAGGGTGGTCGCTTGGTCACCGATGTGACCAATGCCTCCCGAACAATGTTCATGAACCTTGAAACGCTTGATTATGACGATCGATTGCTCAACTTCTTCGGATTGGACAGGAACAAGATCCGTTTACCTCATATCCTCCCGTCGTCGGACCCAGACGGATACGGATATGTGAGCTCGGGACCTCTAGAAGGCATTCCCATTACTAGCTGTCTTGGTGATCAGTCCTCCGCGTTGGTTGGTCACTGCGCCTTCACGCCGGGGAGCGCCAAGAACACGTACGGTACCGGATGCTTCCTGCTCTACAATGTTGGCGAGAAGCCGGTCATTTCTAAGCATGGTCTCCTGGGTACTGTGGGCTTCCAACTGGGCAAGCATCGGAAACCCGTCTACGCACTGGAAGGAAGTGTGGCTGTTGCGGGCAGTGGTGTTTCTTTCCTGATGAACAACATGGGTTTCTTCCGTGACTCGCGCAAAGTCAGTGACCTTGCGGCGTCCGTGCCCGACAGCGGCGGTTGTTTCTTCGTCACAGCGTTCAGTGGCTTGTTCGCACCTTATTGGATCGATGATGCCAAGGGAACTATCTGTAAGTTGAAGCCTTGGTTATGAAGGAGAAGATGTTCTCTTTACTAACCATGACAACAGTTGGCATTACCCAATATACACAGCGCGGGCATATCGCCAGAGCCACCATGGAGGCCGCCTGCTACCAGACCAAGGCTATTCTCGATGCTATCGAGGTTGATAGTGGCCACAAATTGACTCAGCTTGCCGTTGACGGTGGAATGAGCAATTCCGACATCTGCATGCAGGTATGTTGCGCATGCGTTACCCTTGACCCATTATGGACACGTGCTAACGGTTTCTCTCCTTTAGACTCAAGCCGATATTATCCAAATCCCTGTCGAACGACCTGCTATGCACGAAACCACCGCTTTGGGAGCCGCCATCGCCGCCGGCTTCGCCATCGACGTTTGGAAGGATTTCAATGAACTCAAGAACATGAACCGCGCCAACCGCACAACCTTCGAGCCCCATATCTCCATCAAGAAGAGTGCGAGGATGTACAAACAATGGTCCAAGGCCGTCGAGATGTCTCGCGGCTGGACCGACTCGGGTGATATGGATGGTGAAGACGAAGAGTAGAAATACTCTTTCGACAAAATCCAAGGAAGGAAAATACACATAAAAGGGGAACACACAGCCTTCCCACTTTCTATTATAATACCTGGATGATTTCTGTGCGATTAAGCGTTGTGCGTTTGTCATGTGTTCATTGGGGTTCATGGGTCTGTCTTGTCATTGTTCTATTTGTTTTTGGCCAATCCGGCGGTGTGGTGTCTTTCCTGAAGATACCCAATTCTTCATCTCGTCTTCTTTTCGAGCAGGTTTCCTGGTACATATACATATATTTACTCTTTTAGCTTTCACATACATATTTAGATTAAATTCATATTATATTCGAAATCAACGGTTTATCATGTAGCCACAAGTACCTTAGTTTACTTATATCATCTGCTTCAGTAATCACATGTGGCTTGACCCCTCGACACTGGATTATATACAACACTGACGCCTATCTAACGTCACATCTGACGTCTGACATCAATCAACAACATGGCCAAAGAGGTAGTAGATAGATCTCTAGGTTGGAACCAATGGTCATTCGACCAAAAACCATTGCCCTAAATAATCTTTAGTTAATTGTTTGTGTTTTGACAAATCAAAAACAGAAGGAAGCATCTATAGCCCACGTGATACGTACCGCCTCCGACGAAGCTTCTTTCTTTGTGTCGAAGATCATCCTTACTTGGCCTGCAAGATACTTCCTTATGGGGTTCTTTCATCATCGCTGATCAACCACATGGGTTTTTCGAAACCAATATATGTCATCCTCACCCACAGACATACCTACCTACCTACCTACCAACTTCTGACGAACAATACATAGTGTGTGTGTGTGTGTGTGTGTGTGTGTGTGTGAATCGGACCTTTTAATCGAAACCACCTGCACCAGCTACGACTCGACATAAACGAAGGTTGTTCTAGGTTCTAGCTTCAGTATTCAATTTCGATTGCGACCTATGTATGTATGTACAATACAATACAATACAACCCAAGATAGGCAAAGGCACATAGGTAAAGAGACAAGCAAGTATTGGGAAATGTCAGTTCCGCGCTGGCCGGCGTTCTTCTCACTCCTTAAACTCGCCCTGCTATATGCCAGAAGAAAAACAGATACAGGCCTATTTTTTTTGACTGCAATTGCGGAGTTCGAGGATGAATATTGAGATCAGAGATATCAAAACAGAAAGGAAAAGAAAAAAGAGAAGACAAGGAAAAAAGAAGCAGAGCATGCAGACGAAGGCGCAACACCGAGTACAATGTACAGAGCAAAGAGAAAGAGAAACTGGAAGAGGAACAAGATCCCCCAAGGGTTGTAACCCAAGGCGTGACAAGTACAATGCCGATCCTCGAGACGCCTAATGGAGGTCAGCCCAAAAGAAAACAACAACCGGGAGCAAAAGAGGATTATGAATAGAGAGGAGAAATTGAGATGTCATCAGAAGAAAGAAAATAAGAAAAATCGGCTTTATTCGGCAGCTGCCGGGGGTTCTTCATCGGATTTGCTTAGTCTTGTCGCCTGTAGAGCCTCAGGCAGTTTAAGAGGTGGCGGCGACGACGATGGCAGTTCCAGCCTCTCGAGTTTCTCTCCCTTCAAGACTTTCTCCATTTCTTCCTTCGTGAGTGTCTCATATTCAATCAAAGCCTGGGTCAAGAGTTCCAGTTCGTTCCGCTTTTCTGTCAGGATGTTCTGGGCGCGCACTCTGGCCTCCTCAACTAAACGCCGGACTTCACTTTCGATCTCCTGCTTGGTCTCGGACGACAACCTGTTGTAGTTCGTGGAGAGATCAACATTTCCGAGCTTCTTGGAGTATCCAAATCGAGTGACCAAGGTGAAAGCCGTCTCAGTGGCTTGTTGAATGTCCTATTTGAAGATTACGTTAGCAAACAGGGATCAGTTGATAGATTAGGGGGTAAAGACTTACAGCTGAGATGCCGCTCGTAACCTTATCAGGCCCGAAGATGAGCTCTTCGGCGGCCTTACCACCCATGGAAACGTCAATATCAGACAAGTACTCGGTATAGTTCCGAGAGACCATGTCCATCTCGGGCAGGAAGTGCGTAACACCCAGCGCCATTCCGCGGGGAACGATGGTGATCTTGTACAGTGGTGTAGAGGACGGAGAGAAGTAGGCAACGAGGGCGTGGCCAGCTTCGTGGTAGGCGGTCAGAAGTTTGTCCTTGTCCTGGATGATCCTGCTGCGAGCCTCTGCTCCCATCATAATCTTGTCTTTGGCCCAATCAAAATCCTTGGCGATCACCTTGTTCTGCTTGTTTCTACTGGCGTAGATGGCGGCCTGGTTGACCAAGTTCTCCAAGTCAGCGCCAGAGAAACCGGGAGTGCCACGCGCAATCACTGCGAGATCCACGTCAGTGCTGATCTGCACGTCCTTCATGTGGTGCCTAAGGATATCCATGCGACCCCGGACATCGGGGAGGCCAACGGTCACCTTCCGGTCGAAACGTCCAGGTCGGGTAAGCGCCTTATCCAGCAGTTGCGGGTAGTTGGTCGCAGCAAGAATGATCACTCCGGTAGACTGCGAGAATCCATCGAGTTCGGTAAGTAACTGGTTCAGAGTTTGCTTCACGTATGAGGCATCCCTTTCATTTCTCTTAGCACCTATCGCATCCAGCTCATCGATAAAGATGATCGCGGGTGACTTGCCGCGAGCCTGAGCGAACAACTCACGGACACGCTTGGCACCGACGCCCACGTACACCTCGTCGAATTCGGATCCAGACATGTAGAAAAAGGGGACACCAGCTTCACCCGCAACAGCACGGGCAAGAAGGGTCTTTCCAGTACCGGGAGGCCCAACAAGCAAAACACCTTTAGGCAGCTTGCCACCAAGCGAAGAAAAGCGATCCGGGTTCAGCAAGAACTCAACGAGCTCCTGAAGCTCATCCTTGGCTTCATCGCAGCCATGCACATCACTGAAGCGAACAGTCTGATGCTGCGGTTGGGCCTCGTTGGTCTGAGAGCCCCGGATGTTCTTCAAAACGCCCGTGGTTTCCACCAAGACAGTAACAAGCACAAGGGACATGTAAACGAAAAAGGCGAAGGACACCAAGAATTTGGCCCATCGGAATATGGTGCTTCCAAGCGACTCTTCCACAACGACATACAAAGGAGCTTCTTTCGCGCCAGTGCCGTTTTGTTTCGTTGCTAATCCCACTTGACCACCATGTTTCTGAGCCGCAACTGCCTGGCCAATGGCCTGGAGCTGTTCCATGTTCACGTTCTGATTTGAGCCGGGAGCCATTGGTGCAGGACTAGTACCTCCAACAAGGTTCAACGCCTTGAAATAGATCGCTTCCGAGAGTTCGTTGCTGGCGAAATGTCCGCTCCTGTACCGCTCGACCACAATCGCCGGCATGTTGGCGCGAAGGAGATCCTGATAGAAGGAGTTCTGGGCATTGACGTTGTGTGGATTATTGTTCGCAGTTTTCTCCTTCTGTGCTAAGATACCGTGAGAGGGACCGCCGAAGAGAAACCGTTGTTGCTGAAAATTGGAAAGACCGAGAGGACGGGGAACGTGGCGAAGTCGGTTCAAAGACGTGGAGTAGGAACGAAAAGACGACGGAGAGAAGACACGGGAGGCAAGGGAGGGCGAGGACCAGAGCGGGCGTTCTTTTTAAGAATCAGAAGTCAGTATACATGTGCCCCTCGACATCCCGGATTGTAATTACCATTGAACAAGGAACGGGACCATCCCGATGACGCAGGCTGGCGTACGGCGTCCGCTCTCAAAGCTGCTGAGGGTACCGTGTGCAGGAACTCCGGCAGTACGACAGACCCGGCATTCTAAACAGATGGTTAGCATCTCGATGAGATATTTGCCACCCACGCATGACACAAAACATACTGTTGAACTCGCTTCACCAAGCGTGCGTTGGGAAATGGTAGATCCGGAAGAAGGGCCGCGCTCAACATTCTTCCACGGCGCATTCAGGAGCTTCGACATGGAAGGCCAGATATCAGATGTCACCGCCGCGATATTCTACACGGGATCATAAGCGTTAGACAGATCAAACGCGCCAGAACATAGACCGAGGGTCCTTACGGGCTTGGGGATCGGAACTTGAAAGGCCATGATTGACCGACGTAAGGCGGCACTTGGCCGCAACAACAGTAAGTTCTATCCCTGGATAAGTTATGCGAAAGTTGGGATCGAGGAAACTTGGGATTAATCCTCAAGGAAAGAAAATGCCATCACTGGATGATAACGATCAGGGTGCGGAGTGAAGTGAGATGATGGGGGTGCCTCGGCGAGAATCAATAATGCGGCGGCGAATTCATTGGCGGCGGACTTGCCACTGTGGCTCTTCCGCCCCGCCGGAGATACAGGTCAGGTGTGTCTGTGCCCCAGGCAGCAGCCCGTCCATGTGCTTCCATCGACATCTTCCATCGCCAAAGCTTTCCATTATCTGTAACCCATTCCCGTCGTGATGGATTTCGACAGTATTTCATCTCCGTGAGACCTGCAGGAACTGCCTTGATCATATCGGTGATGATTATCTACGTATCACACAATACAATGGAAAGGCAGGCTCGGCAACCCGTGGTTCGACTTGGCCACCGACGACAAGGTCATCATTGACAAAAAAGAAACCTTCTTTTTTCCTCCTGCCACACATGCCGTGATATGCCGGCATATACCTCTACACTAGTTGTTCAACACTATATATAAACTATTTTGCGCAAACCTTGCAGATCTTGTCATTGGACAATTGGGACAGCCGGCGCGGTTGGAGAAGGAAGCGGGTCTTCTTTCACTTATAGCAAGAGCGCAGCTACCTATTCGACTCTCGTCCTGAACCTTATTGTGGTAGGTTCAGCAAGTTTGGCCTCGGGCATACTTCATGGCTTCTGTCGTTCGAGCCCTAGTCCGAGATGTCCCGAAAGGTCATTCTTCTCATGGGAGCTCCCACCGTACGGAGTCTTCAATGGGATGAAAATGAGCTGCTCAATGCACCTATATACCCATTCGACGGCTCGGGTGGTGGCGACGAAGGAGCCGGATCATTTGCAGAAAACTACCCTGTGAAATGGAGACTGCTGCGGAACTCGGCTTTGCCAGAGACACATCCTGATCAGAACGAAACCAATCCTGCGAGAGGCGCACGGTTCTTCACCATCGACGAGCTGGTTACTCCAGGCGGAATATCTACGACAACGGACGATTCACTCTCCAAATTCTACAACCACTCCTTTGCCATACACGAGACTTCAGAGATATCTGTGCCTGGCACCTCCGGGGACGACTCGACAAAAGAGAGCGGCTTATGGGCGGACAGCACGAACACTTCGATCGTCCTTAGCTGGGAAGAAGAAACCGCCCAGCCCGGTCTCTCAATCCCCGGGCATATCACAGATCTGCGGGACATTCCTAGCGCCGCACACCTCAATGCCATC